>OVBC01003710.1:0-10498 GCA_900406465.1 Noccaea caerulescens | reverse complement strand
TCAGATTTTAAATAAATTTGTGTTTTTGATTTTTTTTTTTTTTTTTACTTATCCACCCGCAACCGCCCGCAACCGCAAACGCTTCTGGGAAGGAGCTTTTGATTTTGAGGAATCTTGAGGGATCTGGAGCGGTTTGAAGCGGTTGAAAGTGTTTGCGATGATTGTTGTCAAACGCCAATAACCGCTACTACCCACAAAAGCTGCGTTTGCGGGTGGTAGCGGGTTAACCAATCACCACCTAAGTGCAGAAAACTCAATTCAAATAACTCCAATTATTAAACATTAAATAATTAATTCCAAAACAACCAAATTCAATTCAAGAATAATATTAGAATAACTAGCAACCTAAACATCAGGTTTGCAATAACAACATAAACAAAAACGATAACCAACAAAATCCTATCATTCTCTCTCTGGCCCGATTCCGCGATCACATTTTCCTTTTACCTGCATCACATTAGGGAAAAAGAGATGCATAAGTATTTCATAAATACTTAGTGAGGCAATCACCCCACCTACAGGCCAATTACGCAACTTTAACACCTTTAAATAATTATAATAATTATCACAATTATTAAAATAACTCTTCTTGATTATTAAATAATTTTCACAATTAATTAATAAATTTTAAACACTTAAATAATTTCCACAATTATTTTTAATCAATTAATTAATTAAATTCACTATTTAATAATTAATTCTCGAATTAAACCACTTAATTCCAATTAAATCGATTAAACCAGATTAAACCATTAATTTAAATCAATTTAATCAAATCGCCAGAAAATCGGATTAAACCGGACCAGTGTCGATAGATACAGCTTGTGTCGCTCGACACCCGGCTCGATTGGTGTCGAGCGACACCAACTTGGTGTCGATCGACACCGATCCAGGAGATCGACGCCCAAAACGATTTCTCAACACATGAACACCATAAACACGAAATCACCACCACAATCTCAATCAAAGACACAATATAACACCTAATCAACACGAAAACCACATAAACTTCACCAAGAACACAATCCAATTCCACATATCTCCTTATTGCGAGTCTACGGTCATACACTCACCTTGATAACGGATCAAGAAGAAGGAAGAGATGAAGAACAACAATCAGCAGTCTCATATCCTCCACAAAACTCTAGAAATCTCCCCAACAGTTCTCCGCTCCTCTTTCTCCTTCACTTTCTCGAAAAACACAAAAGAAAAGAGGCCACCACCTTTTATTTCGCGACACGAGGGTTTCCAAACCCAAACCATTTAAACCGGCCAATCAAATCGAACCGAAATCGATTTTACCCGGTGGTGTCGAGCGACGCTTCCCCTGGTGTCGATCGACACCGCTTCTCAGAAGCGATAGATTGGTTTACGGATGTTACAAGACCAAGGCAGCATCATCACTTGATCATCTCCCATTTAATTTCGTGAATATTCTTTCTTTATTTAGTGTTTATGACCGTTTGGTTTTGCCCATTGTCGAGCCTATATAAGCTCATTCTTGTTTTCATTGTAAATCACCTTTCAATCATCTAAGAAATATAAAGTTTGTTCTTCTTTTTATTCAAAGAGTTTCTTTGTTTAAATTGTTTTATCTTGAGACTAGAAATAAAGCTTTTAGGAGCCACTTAGGTGGTCTCCTCTTTTCTTTTTTTTTCATTGTAAATATTTACATATTTATTTGAGTTTTGCATATATCTATGAGTAGAGGTTTCCCTCTATGAAGGAGCCACGGTATGATCTCTATCTCTCCCCCTCTCTTCATTAAAACCATGAGACTCCTTCTATCTCATTAGATCTATTATTTAATTATGGATCCTTCAATAAGGACATGAGATAATTGCTTTCGTTAATCGGTTGTTAAATAAAAGAAAAATCTTATGGTTCTTCATCTTTATTTACACATAATGCTTGTTGTTAGAGTGGCTAACTAGCGACTTGATTTAAGGTTGATATACTCTCAAAAAGCTTGTTATATCTCCAGATCTAGTATTTGATGGGCAATGCATCTTATGCTAGAAAGTAGACCTAAGGAGTATTGTGAACAATCATTACTCAGCCATAATGCATGTCTCACTCTACAATGACCAACGAAAGTTGAGCCCATTGATTTAAGAGACATAGGTGAAACAACCAAGCCTTTTTTTTTTAACTAATATTTATCAATGCGGATGTTCTCAAAAGAAATCAATAAATAAATAATCAATTCATTCAATCAACAAATTAATTCCAGAATAATAACTAAATACTAACAACATAAACACTAGGTTCTACTAGACTACAGCGGAAGCAAATAAAACAAATAAATCCTACCATCCTCTTCCTCGGCCATGATTTCGCGATCACACTTTTCTTTTACTTGCATCACAGTCAACCACGAAAACTCCAGAATAACTCCCTAAAAACATAAACAATCGAACTTAGGGCTTTTTCCCTTTAACCAGCCGCTAAACTGGATGAATTAAATCAAACCGAAATCAATTCGCCAGACCGGTGTTGACCGACACCCTCCTGGTGTCGCTCGACACCACTCGCCTAAAGCGAGAAAATGGTTTACGGATGTTACAATTCTTTCCCACTAAATTGGATTTGATCTCGAATCCCAACGAAACACATATACCAAAGATGACAATCATGGCCCACCTGGCCAAACACTAGAGATCGACACCTAATCATATGTTATACGCACGTCTCCAGACATCATTACTCTTAACTCAATACTCTAACAACTTATACTGGGGCCACTACACCCAGATAAGCCTGACGGAGAACACTATCTCCAAAAGAATGCTGGGGAACCACTTATACTGGGGCCACTGATGCATTCATATTTCATACTCTTTTAGCATCATGTTTAGACCACTTTTGCATACTTTCATCCATCTTTAGTAGCATTTCTTTGCATTTTCTTATTAGTTTGCATACTTAGTTGTTCTAGGAAGTGCATTGCATGCATTTGCATATTTGGTGTCCTTATCAGGTGCTTTTGAGCACTTTGGAGCGAAGTCAATGCATTGGAAGAAAAAGGGAGTCTGCCTTCACCAAGAGCCTCGATCGAGCTATGATGGATACGAACCTTGACCAAGCAACTCGACCGAGCTAGGCAAAAAGACTACTCGACCAAGCAACTCGATCGAGCTAGAAAAAATTGCGCCTCGACCAAGCTACTCGATCGAGTGGACTAAGGCGGTTACTGTTTCGCGATTTCAGCCTTCCAGCTCTTTTTGGATCTTTTTCTCTTTTTATCTTTTCAGCCACCAAAAACTCTCTTTTGCTTTTAAGTTTTAAGCTTTTTAATTTGTAGATTTATGCTTTTGTATTGATATTTTTGCATTTGAACCTTTAATAAGAGTTGTTTAATTTCTTCTGCTCTTTCTTTTGATATTAGTTTTATGTTGTTTTGATATGATTTTGATTTTGGAAATGGTTAGTGAGTAAATCACCATTAGGCTTAAGGATGGGTTAGATTAGGTATTTCTTATATTTAATCTTTGATGCTTTATGTTTCTAATCATTATCTCTCTCTGTTGGGGAGGTCCCTATGCGATCCAGCTACTGACCCTAGTGGATTCGATTTTGGGTATTCATCAGCCTACCCAGCTTGATTGAATACCTGAATGAACCCAACAGAGGATTAGCCTACTTGTCCCACGACAGTGGTTGTATAAGAGGCTTTTAGGGCATGGAAATGGATCTGTGTTAATTGCTTTATGGGTTTGATCTCACTAATGACAGTTAGCTAAGGAGATTAACCCCAGGCTGGCGGTTATCACCACGACGGTGTGTTAACCGATCATAAGAATCCATTGCCAAGAGATGTGCATGAATACATGTTGTTTGAGAGCATCATTGATTAAGTATAAGTTCTTCCTGATTGTAAAACCCTGTCCTTAAGCCTATGTTTTTCCTTTGAATATTTATCTAGTTTCACTCTGTTTTAGCTTGTTTTAGCCTCACTCGATCGAGTTCATTTGATTTTGTTTTGTGCAAACTTTGGGCCCCTCGATTGAGCTCGTTTAATTTCATCTTTGTTTTTGTCTTAGTGCAACTCGATCGAGCTACCTTTGTTCTGCATTAGCTCAACTCGATCGAGCCAAGATTTGTTCAGGACCACCACAGTTTCATCTCTGCTATGGAATTCCACAGTCGTCTCGAAGGTTAGTGGTTTGTGCCCATCGAGACAAACTTGAACCCTCCCTTCATCAATATCCACCGCCAACACTTCCCCTAAAGCCTCACCAATACTTTGAAAAGTAGGTTCAGCCCAAAAATGAAGGGAGATTCCCATCATACGAACCCAAAAGGTGATCGCCTATGGGTAGTTAGGGTCCGCCATCGGCTGCCACCGAACCAATGACACCATCCAATTGTCAAAATGGAAAGGTTCCATCTTAAGAAACTCCACAATTTCCTCATCTTCATAAAAGTCGAATTGGAACCTTCCAAGCCCCAGATTTGCTCCCGCAACTCTCTTCCACCTTCCAAATGTGTGGAATCAAATGCAAAAGGGATTGCACATCTTGCACCGTAGGATTCATGGACCTACCAATCAAGGTCCGCGAGTATCCCTTGATCAGCTCCGTATTAATCTTCAGTCTCGGTGTTAATTTCTCCTTTCCCTTGTTCGAGCCACCACCATTGAGCCTGCTTGCTTGAGACATGATTTGAGTCCACACCTGATCCCAGACACTCGCATCTAATCCTATGTTATACGCACGTTCTCAGACATCATTACTCTTAACTCATTACCCTAAACACTTATACTGAGGCCCACTACACCCAGATAAGTCTACCGGAGAACACTATCTCCAAAAGAAATGCAGGAGAACCACCATCTCCTCAAGAGACCCACCATGTCTCTCGATATTCATATTGCGACCCACTTGTCACAAATAAGTAAGCATTCCCAACCACTAATACTGAGGCCACTACACTCAGATAAGTCTGCCGGAGAACCACCATCTCCAAAAAAGTAATGATTTACTCGGGCACCCACCGTCCTTAAAGTAATAATTCTGAAACGCCTATAACATATCTGATTAGAATCGTTACACGACCCAAACCGGTCAACAAACTCGTAACATCCGAAAATACCATTCAAGAACACATAAATATAAGGAAAACTTCATCTTATAAATCTCCAAAAATGTATGTCGTTACAACGAAAACAAAAATACATAAACCACAACAACAACAAAGCTAACAACTAGAACCACAAAGATGAAGAAGCTCACTCCGCGATCTGCTTGTTGAACCACTTCCTCAACTTCAGCTACATCTGTACTCTTAGTACATCCTCTTCGGCCTTCAAAGTGATTCCGCGGTGAGTTGTTTGTTTTGTTGTGTGTTTTTCTAGTTTGCTCATCTTCAGTTTCTTGGAAGTGCAGCGAGATGAATGCAGGTGCTAGAGGTCGTGGCACAAGAGGTCGCGGTAGAGCCGATGCCCGTGGGTGTGGATCTCTAGTGGTTTTGGCCATGAGGGGCCATGTTTGTGGTCTTTAGCAGACGTGTTTCGTTGGGATTCGAGGTCGAATCCAGTTTAGTGGGGGAGAATTGTAACATCCGGAAACCAATTTCTCACTATTTGAGAGTAGTGTCGGTCGACACCGGTTCGGCAATTCGATTTCGGTTTGATTTCAGTTGTCCGGTTTTGGTGGTTTTGGTTAAGGAAAACCCTAAGTCGCGTTTAAAAGAAGGATAACAGCTTTTTCTTCACGTTTTTCGAGAGAAAAGAGACAGAAAACGTGAGAGAAGAAGAGAAGGAGTTTCTGGGCGATTTTGGAGTGCTTTGGTTTGATCTGGAGCCATTTGTTGCTGTTCTTCACTAATCATCTCGTTTTTCCCCCTTTCAATCCATTGTCAAGGTGAGTGCGTGACTGTAGGCTCGTGTTTGCTAGGTTGGTTGATTGTGGTTGATTGTGTGATGATGTTCGTGGTTGTTTATGTGATAATCGTGCTTTTGATCGAGTTTGATGGTGTTGATTTGTTATTTTCGTGTTTCCGCACTGTTCATCGTCTTCTCTGTCGATCTGCGAGTTGAGTGTCAACCGACACCAACGTTGTGAGTGTCAACCGACACCAACGTTGTGAGTGTCGATCGACACCAGGTGGTGTCGGTCGACACCCATGTTATCTGTCGCGAGTTGTTTAATATAAGTATGATTTTATTGTCTAGTAATTGCGTAATTGGTCTGTAGACGGGGTGATCATCTTACTAAGTATTTGTGATAATATTTACACATCTCTTTTTCTCATGTGATGCTGGTAAAAGAAATGTGTGATCGTGAAATCAAGGCTAAAGAAGAAGATGATACGGTGTTAGAATTATTCGTTTAAGTTGTTAGTGGAATATAATGTTTAGATTACTAGTATTTTATTACATTTTTGGAATTGGTTATTGTTGAATTAAATTGATTAATTATTTATTTGAAAACTTTTGCATTGTTTTGATGATTGTGTAAGCTGTTGAGAATTAATATTTATGGAAATATTAATTCGGGCTATTTATAAAAATAAAAAAAATTTGGTTATTTCATATGTTTTTCTAATTATAATGTGAAGCATCATTAATTGTGTTTTATTCTAATTGCTATGTGTTATGTGTTGTATTTCAATAAATTTAATCAACCTTGAACAGTTTTTTTTCAAATTAGATTTATTATTATTGTTTTCCGTCAATAACTCTCTACTTTAAAATGGTATGAAAATATAAATTAGTAATATAGAGTTTATATATACGTCATATATTGATAATTAGAGCATTATGTACTAATTTGCCAATCATTTTATAATATTTTGTTTTTAAATTATAAATTTTGACTTTTAATTTATTTGATTTTAACTTTCTTTTATTAGAAAAACTACTATTTTAAAACTATAATGTTACCAATTGAAATTTATGTTTATAGCATAATTTTACAATACTATTATTTATATCACCATTTTCTATACCATTTGCATTTGAAATGATATTTTCCGTGATATTTCATTTTTAATACAACATTATTCATTACGTTATAATCGGAATCGGATCCACGATGTCCTTGTTTTATTCATGTACTCCGAAAAGTCTCCCTCGCCTTTTTTATTAAGGGAACTATGAAATGTTTTTAAAAAAAAAAATAATAATTAAAGGAATTATTTATGTTTGAGTTGAAGACTTAAGAAGTACAAGAAACTCAGTGGTTTAGCTGACCCTTAAAAAGTACAATTTCTCTGTCAATCATTTCAGTTTTTTTCTTTCTTAATTTGTATGCATTTGATTATATGACAACATTTTCTTTTATTCCTAAACTAGAAGACCTGCGCTTCGCACAAAATTTTACATCGGTATTACTAACGTGTTTAGAATAAAATTTGAAGATATCAAGTCTTAAAATTTAATTTTGTGTTTCAAAAAATCATACGCATAATAATTTAATAAAAATTGTGGGTATAAGTACCGTTATGTTTCTTCCCATCTGTTTTGTTCCTTCTCATCCGTTCCTTCCCGGCCTGTCTCTTTCTTTTCCATCCTGTTCTTTCCCATCATGTCCCGTTTCATCCCATTTCGTCTTGTCCCGCCCCGTTCATTCTCGTTCCCGTCTCGTCTCATTCCTTCCTGTTCCGTCCCATCCCGTTCCTTTCCGTCATGTTCTTTCATGTCTCATCTCGTCTCGTTTCATAAATATTATAAAACTATATAGGCTCAAAAAACTGTCCATTTGTCCCAATACACCTTTTTTGAAATTTACCATTTTTTACTTTAATACCCTTGTAAAATGTATATAATTATGAAATAAATGTTTTTAAATGCTATTTAAAAAAAATTCATAACAATAGTAGGAAAAATATGGAGAATGTTATGACATTTTGTTTTTTTTAAATGATGTCTTAAACATATATTTTTAAAAATTTCTACGTTTTCAAAATATTCAAAGTATAATTCATATTCTACTTGTTGTTCTCTTTTCTACTAGTAGCAGAATATGATTTCTACGATGTGTTTAGTAGTCTACGATTCGTATAACATGAGATCTAACCTATGTTCACGTTTCTACCATTCGTAGAACATGATGCCTAACTTATGTTCACGTTTCTACTAATCGTAGAAAATGCTTTCTGACTTGTGTTCACATTTCTACCACTCGTAGAAAAGACATTCTACGGTTATTGTATTTTCTAATAGTCCGTAGAAAACGTTCTCTGATAATTTTATCATATTCTACCATCCGTAGAATGCACTTTTTAAAAACCACACTAAATTCTACCGACCGTAGAAATAATATTTCTGCGAGAATTTGGGAAAATCTAAACTAATATGGTAAGTAATTTGAAAAATATTTTCAAATCTAGCGGTTTCCTTATTTTTTTCTTCTCAAAAAAGAAAAATAACGCGACATTGTGTTCTTCTTCTTCTTCTTCCTTTTACGGTTTATGTTGATTTTCCTCTAAATCATTTTCATCATTTGTTTTGTGGTTTCTCTCTTCATCTTCTTCTAATCATGTTGCATATCTATGTAAGTTGTGGTGTATGGAAATGGTGTGCAAGCAAAGGTTGGGATTTCATTGCTGATGAAGAGAAATGAGGTAGACTAGTCGCTATGGATTCTACTACTACTTTGGAGGAGCTAAAGACGATGGTTTTAGAGGACTACGGAATCGAAAGCAGTGTCAATGCCGAGTTTAGCTATTTCCCTACTGGTTTGATCAACAAGACAGGATCTCCCCGAGTTGTAATCGCCAATAATCGCCAAGTTCACAATTATGTTTCATATGTAAGGAAGCAAGAGCCGAGACGTTTGTGTGTCACATTTACTGTTCAAATGCAAAATGATGGAGGAAACGGCGCCATGAATAAGAAACCAAGTAGCAGAGAATATGATGGTAATTTCCATGAAGAATATGAAAAATTTGTGACCACGGCTTATGGTGATAATGGAACACCGACTGTAAACGAAGGAGAGTATGACAATGACAATGATAAGCGGATAATGACGGTAAAAAAAAAGCCCTTATCCGATTAATTGTTTTAATTTTTTCCAAATAACATTAATAATTTTAATTAAAAAACCATTCTAATTCTATTTTGAGGGGTAAAATGTGACATTTCTGATTTAAAAAGTCTAGAAGGACAACAATTGATTAAAAAGTTTATACGGACAAAAGAAGGGTTTTTTATCCCTTTTTGCCAAATTTCTCAAATTAAAATCGTTAAATTTTAGTTATTTTAGATCAATACGTAAGATTTTTGTTTTATAAAACCTTTTCAAATTCTTGTTAAAACTAATATATTAATACATGATAATTATTGGGCTTAAGTCAAATAAATACGAAAAACAATATTTTAGTGGGCGATCTGCGTTATATACATTAATGAATTTTTATTGATAGGGAATTAATATTATTTTCTTCCCAAATACACTAATATATTACAAACAACATTGATATTTTTCTTAACCATATGATGTATTTCCAACATACATTCATAATATCTCTCTCTCCCTCTCCCTATGTCCTCTTATCTCTCTCTCTTAAACGTAACATATTAAATTATGAATAACATGGTAATATGTTAATTTAGCACTCATTATCTTTCTCAAATTTTGCTTTTCTTTAGTCATTTTCAACATATTTCTTTTACTTAAATGTTGTATAATTTTTATAAGATTTTATTCATTTTTTACTCGGATATTATGTTGCATCTTATCCATTTCTTACTTTACTCATTTGATGTAAATAAATACTTTGATGAAGTGTAAAACTAAAATTATGAAATTATACTTTCTTAAGAATAAATATATAAGTTATCTTTTACAAAAAATGTTTTTTCAAATTCTAGCTAAACCTATTAAATTAATGTATCATAGTTATCATGAAAATTAAAGTTTAATAATAAAGACAGAATAAATTAATTAAATAATTTAATAATTAATAAATAATAACATGATGATGTGTCATGATTTTAGCCCTTTTCTTTACTGATGTAGCAGCATGAGAAAATAGGATATTTAACTTTATATATATAAACTAGGGGTGAACTGCGCTTGGCGCGAGAATTTATATTCTTGTGTTATATTGTTTTTCGGCAAATTTAATTATTTATATGGTTTATTATTTCTATGATATATTATTGTTTCAAAAATGTTATACACATTAACTAAATATAATTAGGGTAAGGCAAAATTCTCATACCGTCCTGTCCCATCTCGTCCCATTTTGTTCCTTTTCATCATGTCCGTTCTTTCTTATCCAGTCCGTTCTGTCTGTCCCGTCTGATATATCCATATTTTGCATGATTTTACTTAGTATTTATCTATGTTTTCAAGTATTTTCAATAAGGTTTTATGCCTTTGGAGGTAGTTTNACCGCGGCAAGGGATCTTCCCGACGTCCAAAAATCATGATCTTGGTCTTGCTGGATAGATAATTGAGTCATGCATCACGGCAAAGTGGAATGGAGCAATTTGGAGTAGACATACGGTCTAAGAGGTTTTTCTCCCAAGACGTGTCCGCCAGGC
>OVBC01003709.1:0-10508 GCA_900406465.1 Noccaea caerulescens | reverse complement strand
AACTAATAAAATAAATGATACTACACACCTTATTTCTTGTAGTGCATGGAGTAATATATTGGAAGTGCTCCTAAAAAGAGTTATGATTTTTAATTGAGCAGATAAGGGAAGTGAGACCAAAGGTTACGTTAGTGGTACGAATGGCAGCTTCAGTAGGTAATTATGATTACATAATTGATTATGTGTTCCAAACAGATGGGCTTATCAAAGCTAAGGTACTTTTCTACCTTATACTTACTTTTCCAAAAATAAAGATTCCTTACGTTTCCGTAGAATGATATGAATATTCAATATTTCTGTCACAAATCACACAAATATATATACGGGACCATCATGAGTAGGTTGGACTTAGTGGAATCCTAATGGTGAAAGGGACAACTTATCAAAACAAGAACCAAGTGAATAAAGATAAAGACGGTAATGAAGAAGAGCTTCACGGCACGCTTCTATCTGAAAATGTAATCGGAGTAATTCACGATCACTATGTCACTTTTTACCTTGACATGGACGTGGATGGCCCGGATAATTCCTTTGTCAAAGTGAATCTCAAGAGGCAGGAGACCGAACCTGGCGAGTCTCCGAGGAAGAGTTACATGAAAACGGTTAGGAACGTTGCGAAAACCGAAAAAGATGGTCAGATTAAGCTTAGTTTGTTCGATCCATCTGAATTTCATGTCATCAATTCTGCTAAAACCACTCGTGTTGGTAACCCCACCGGCTACAAGATCGTGCCTAGAGCCACAGCGGCTACTCTACTTGACCCTGATGACCCGCCGCAGAAGAGAGCAGCTTTTACCAATAATCAAATATGGGTCACTCCGTTCAATAAGTCCGAGCAATGGGCTGGTGGTTTGTTCACTTATCAAAGCCAGGGTGATGATACTCTTGAGGTTTGGTCCAACAGGTGATTAACTGAAAATACTAACTATTTTAAGTATTGGTAACATTTGATTGTTTTATTTGATGTATTATTGGTGCTATGCAGGGATAGAGACATAGAGAACAAGGACATAGTTGTGTGGTACACACTTGGCTTCCATCACGTTCCATGTCAAGAAGATTTTCCGATAATGCCCACGGTTTCTTCGAGTTTTGATTTGAAACCCGTGAATTTCTTCGAGCGCAATCCAATCCTTAAGGCCGCTCCAAACTTTGAACATGACCTTCCGGTTTGTGGAGCTAAATCTGTTTCTGCCTGAGGAGAGTGAAGTACGAAATAAGCTGTTAGATCTTCCATAGGTTCATGCAATCATGGGGCTCTATAAGTCCAAAAAATGTTTATTATGTGGTTTAAACAAGTAATCGGATGTATATATGTAAATGCAAACGTATCTGCCTCAAAAAAAATGTTTGCATATGTGTATAAGTGTATATGAGAATCCATACAAGTGGATTTATGTATGTTAATATATGTTGTTATATAGTTGAGTAGTGACGAATTTATTTTCCTAGCATTCAAGATCTTTTTAGTTGGGCATTTGGCTTTTACAGCTTGATTTTTTTTTCAATAATTCTGATGCATTTTTGTTTATATTTTTGTAGGACCTTTTTTGGAAAAAATAAAAAAGATATTTAAGGGAATCTAGGTTCATAGTCTCTCTATAGAGGCAAATATTGTTAAATTCTGCAGTTCCTATATTATGCTCTCCAAGAAAATTATTACCGTATTCTTTGCATTTCTGGAGGTTTTAATCGTCATATAACAAAATCAAACATAAGTTTTGCTAACTATAGCAAAATTATCTAACGAGGATCACTGGATTTACTTAAATGTTGTTGAGTTTGCTTTCTTTATTATATCATGGCGAGTGGTGAATATGATGACGCATATCAGTACCATTACTTATAAAGTTTTCCTATAGAAGTTAACATTATTAGGTGAGATAAGGACCCCTAACGAATTACATTTATGTGTAAACATGTAACAGACATTTGAGCTTTTAAGACATGACATGTGACATCTTTATATGTGGTACAAATACTAGAGAGCTTCTATTTTGTATAGTTGTAATTGTACTAATCAATATGCATAACACCTTTGTTTTTTGGCTCTCGTCAATTTAACACACATTGTTGTTTCATGCACTGATCACCGTACAAATGTTATCTTTTGCTACGAGCCTACGTTGCAGTTTAACTTACATAAAATAGAAAAAAGATCATACAAATTTATGTTTTAAACAACTCTCAGTTTACTGTTCCAAACAGAATCGAAACCCATAACCGAATTTTTTTGGGTTTGGTCAGTTCGGTTCGGTTCGATTAAGTTTGATCCTAATGCCTATGCCTACAAAATATGACCAAAACATCCTTAATTATCATTAAGCTTCACTTGGTTCATGTTTTGATACGTTGTCCTTCACTATTGGTATTCCACTAAGTCCAACCTAGTCACTGTCCCTATAATAAATAAATATTAATTATTCCAAGGAATCTTTTAATTTTCCGAAAAGGATTCATAGGCCTTGATTGTTTTGTAGATATTTAACTTTCATATAGAAAAGAACCCTATAGAAAATGATGTAATTCTAGTTACTTACTGGAGTTTCACTATTGGTATTCCACTAAGAGCACCCGCATTGCTGAGTCGATGACAAAGCTCTTTAACATTTTTTATCATTAAAACAAAAACAATTTTTGAGAAAAAAAATAGCTGTTGAATCATATGATGACATTTGTAGAGTTTTTCATGAGAGACGATTCCAAAAATTACTATATGAGAGGCGATTCTACTTTTTTAATATGGCCACGTCATTAAATTTTTGTTTTTTCTTTTTTTTTTTGGTTTAGAGCCTATGACCAGCTCTCCGATACAAATGCCCTAAGTCCAACCTAGTCACTGTCCCTATAATAAATAAATATTAATTATTCCAAGGGATCTTTTGGAATCTTTTAAATTTTCCGAAAATGATTCATAGGCCTTGATTGTTTTGTAGATATTTAGCTTTCATATAGAAAAGAACCCAATAGAAAATGATGTAATTCTAGTTACTTACTGGAGTTTCCATCCGTACCAGTAACGTCGCGTTTGGTCTCACTTCCCTTATCTGCCCAATCAAAGAAACCAAAGGACTGACCAGTAAACCGATGAATGGGCTTTTCTAGTGTTGCCACCCAATATCTCTATATAACTCTCGACGGCACAAAACACGTTTCCAGCTAAGCACACACCAAACCAGATTACCTGCGTAAAATCTGTGAATATGAATATGGTAAAATCCAAGAGAAACTTATACACACTAGGAAAAATTCATATTCTTGACGATCCAGATGAAGATCTTGGTAAAGACGATCTCAAAGATTTCTCTTGAACAACCATAAACTAAGACAAACTATGTGGAATATGCTTGCACTGACCTACGAAATGGTATCTTTTGCTACGATCAAGTTTAACTTACATATTTTTATTTATAAAAAAATATCCCTAAATTAAGGCAAATATCCGTTTAGAGTTTCTTTTCATTAATGTGTGAATAATGTTTACAAACCTTTAAGACCGGTATTTATAATTGCTCAATACCTGATTCCTATGTAGTAAAAATTTGTAATTCCCTAGCCTACTGTACCGTGGGTAGATTTTCTGAACCTTTATGGATTTGATCTCGTGAGTGAGTTCTAAATTCTAATGACATCAACAGTCATTGTGGATTACTCCGGTTACAGTTTCAGACAGAAGCCTGACGTGGTTCTTGTTTTGAAATGTTGCCCCTTTCACTATTAGTATTCCACTAAGTCCAACCTTGTCGTTGTCTCTACAATTGTATGGTTATGACAAAAAGTTGAATATTCATTTTTCCCCGGAATGTTTTGGAATTTTTTACTTTGTTCCGAAAATGATACGAAGGCCTTGATTGTTATGTAGATTTGTAGCTTTTTCATATAATCACATCAGTTTGGAACTCATAATCAATTATGTAATCTTTGTTATAACTTACTGAAATTGCCATCCTTGCCACTAACGTAGCATTTGGTCTCACTTCCCTTTATATGCTCAATTAAAATCGTAAGTTTTCGTAAACCATCAGTTTTTCAGTTTACTTGTTATAACCCCAAAACTTTTTCTTATATAAATTTGAACCCTAAAACAGAGAAGCAAATCATGTTTATGTTTCATCAGCTAGACCATATTACTTGCATTAACTCTGTAGAATATGATTATGGTCAAACCAAGAGAGACCATTACAAAGGAGAACTAGGACAAATCCATCTTCTTGATGATCCAGATGAAGATCTTGGCATAGACGACCTCTAAGATTTCTCTAGAACAACCAGAGATTAAAATATATAAAGAAACAAACATTCTTATCATCCTTAATTTTCTTGGAGAGCATAATATAACAATTGCAAAACTTAATAATCTTACCTTCTACAGATAAAGATTCGAACCGGACAACCTCGGAACGGGCAAGGCAACAAGAGGGGTCTTGAGCTTCAAAACAATCCCAAACTTCTCTTCCAAATCCACCGTGTGACCGTCCGGAATCTTCCAATCGAAAGAGTGCAATAGTGTCGCCAGAGTGTACAAAACCATCCTCTCAGCGAGTGCTACACCAGCGCAGATTCTCCGGCCAGATCCAAAGGGAAAATAGGTATAATCGTTTCCAGTGAAATCAAACTGTTTATTATCAAGAAACCTCTCAGGATAAAACTCAGAAGGATTCTCCCATACGTTTGGGTCTCTCTGAATAGACCAAACATTGACAAAGATCTTAGTGTCTTTAGGGACGGTGTAGCCGCCCACCACCGCGGTTTCAGCCGGACGGTGAGGGACTAACAAAGGAAGTGTTGGGTGAAGCCTAAGTGTTTCTTTCATAATGGCTAATATGTAAGGAAGTCTAGTGATGTGTGACTCTTCAACAATGCTGTCTTTGCCTACAACTTCGTCTAGCTCTTGTTGCGCTCTCTTGATCAATTCAGGTTTGCTTATTAGCTCTGCCATCGCAAACTCTACTGTATTTGTAGATGTGTCTGTTCCACCAACCACCATATCCTTCACATTTATATATAACAAACACATTGATCAAATCACTTCTCATGAACAAACAAATATCTATAATNAATCCTTTTTTTTTTTTTTTTTTTTTTTTGAAGATAAAACTTATACTAATTCACATAGCATGCAGGCTGCAGAAACATCTAAAATATAGCCTACGATGGACATCTAAAATCTAAAGTGACCAAAGGTCTGATTGCTAAACCATAAAATAGTGACATGACAGAAACATTTCGTTTATCCATTCCAAAATAGGGTTTACCAATTGAAAACTTATGGGTTATCATAAATATTAGGAGTTGTGGATTTTCAACTCAAAACCAATATTTGACTATGGTGGATTGATCCATGTCTGTTACATAATACTTAAAATCTTTACCAACTTGTCATGTGGAATATTATTCCCAGTAATGAATTCCGTTTAGCCATTCCACAATACTAATGACAAGTATAATAATCAAACCATATTTATACTAAAATTTCCGTTTTCTAATGATTTTCCACAACTCCATTACATATATTCTTTTCACTTTTACGAATATATATGCTAATCTCCCAAATGTGTATATTGATTGACTCTTGTAATTTTTTTGTTTTGTTTTGAATATGGTAAAATTATGAAAATGAAACCATTTAATTACCATGAGTACGGCTTTGACATGGTTATCCGTAAAGGGAACCTCCGAGTCACTCTCTTGGTCTTTTAACTTCATCAAGTATTGCAAAAAGTCTTTGCATTGACCATCATCATCATCATCATCTCTTCTTTTAAGCCTTTGCATATGTTCTATAGCTCGCTCGAGTACCGCATCGAGCTCTCCAGCACACACACGCATCCTCTTCACAAGCCCTTGAAGATCAAATCTCGCTAGCCACGGGAAAAAATCCGAAACATTAGGCACACTCAAAAGACTAGTTAACTCAGAAACCACTCCTTTAAACTTTGTTCCAACGCTCTCCATCTCCTCTGCTTTCACCGAACCTCCCCACAACATATTCATCGTTAGATTCATCATCGTCATGAACATCTGATCTCCCACGTTCACCGCCGATTCCTTTTCCCCTTGCTCGTATAAAAACCTTGTTCTTTCCCTGACTTCTTTACGTCGGAGCTCGTAGAAAGAATCCAAAGTCTTGCGGCTAAGAAGCTTGACAACGCAGACTTTTCTAATCCTTCTCCATTCGGCACCGTACGGTAACCAAACGATGTCGAGACCGCCATAAGTAGCGGCACGGCCGGTGAGAGGGACGTCTCGGTTTGAGAAATTGATGTCTTGATCTTTCAAGATCTCTCGAGCCAGCGATGGAGAGTTGACCACGACGGTTAGTTTTGAGCCAAGATTGAGTTTGAAGATCGGACCGTGCTTTTGAGCGATGGTTGTGAAGTAGGTGTGAAGCTCCGGATCAAGAAACGGGAGGTTGCCGACAATTGGTAGTCCTCGCGGTCCGGGCGGCAGAGGCGGTTGCGGTTGGCGTTTGAAGAGGTACCAGATAATCGAGAAGATTGCGGTGAGGATGAGAATTGCATAAGGAGTGAGGTTGATTGTGTTGTCGAGGAAGAGGTTTGAAATCGGAGACATTTTTGCCAACCGTTTTGAAGAAAGTCTGAGATTAAACATAGGAAAGTGTTCTTTACTCTTACTAATTTAATGTAGATTAATAATGGGAAAAGTCAATCATGTATTCATGAATAATGACACAACTATCTTCTCAAGCTGAAGATAACCTTTGAGCGGATGTTATAATGTTTTTAGAATACTTGGATATTTTATTAAAAATAAATTTGGAAAATTTGGGGATATGGGCGTAAAATAAAAACACTTTTATCGGAGCTTATTTTTTTGTCTGTGTATTATACTAAAACCCAACCTCTCAATATCAACATAAATAATATTGTCACGGTTTGACACCCTATTGAAAAGCTGTAATAACAAAAATGTTAAAAAAATCTTATTATTATATAAAGCTGGATGCGTGCGACGTGAGACACGTATGATTTTTATAATTTACAGAATTGCGACATGGGTCAATTTTAATTTTAATTTTCAACATATTGAGATCTTGACATGTCTCTTGGAAAAAAAAAACTAATTAAAAAGAGAAAAATATATCTGCCAAACTCTAACGGAAAAAGGTTTCATATTCTAACGGAAAAAAAAGTATTTTTGCATACCTCATATTCTATTAAAAAATAGAAAATTATTTATTCTATATTTTAACTGAAAAAGGTAAAGGTTACATATTCTAACGGAAAAAAAAAATATTTTTTCATACCTCATGTTCTAAGGGAAAAATGTTCCACATTCAAAACGGAAAAAAGGAAAAAAAAATATTTTTGCATGTCATATTCTAACGAAAACTTGAAAAATACATATTTATCTGTTTCATATTCTAACGGAAAAAGAAAAAAAAATATTTTTTCCTTACTCATATTCTAAGAAAAGTACATGTTCCATACACTAACTGAAAAATGTTTCATATTTTAACATAAAAAATAAAAAATAATGTTTTCATGCCTCATATTCTAATGGAAGAATGTTCCATATTCTAACGAAAACTGAAAAAATGCATATTTACCATATTATGTGTCTTACCGAACCCGATATAATAAAGTATAACCTTCAAAATTTAATAATATTCTTATTGTAGAATTACTACATGACTATTACTCTTTATTGTACAATGAAACTGAAGTAATCTTATGTTATTCACAGATTTTTATCCGATTTTCAATATTATTTTACATACTTTTAAGAGTAATCATATTTTTAAATATTTTTTATAAATTGTTTCAAAATTTTTAAAGTAAATTCCGCGTATACGCGGGCCTTATCTAGTAAAATAATATTATTTGATTAGTGATGGTACTATTTGCATCATCATAATATTTACCACCCAATAATCATTATTGCATTTCAACTTTTTTAATTAAAGAATTATCTTATTTATCGTTATGTTTAACCAGAAAATAATAAATCTATATTTTTTACACAATTATATAAACCTCGAAAACTTCATAAATACAGATTATACTTTACCACGAAAGAAATCCGGTAATAGTTTAATGGTTTTGTATAATGCAAGAGTTGCCAAATATAAATGATCTTAATTACCTTCTATAGATAAAGATTAGAATCGGACAACCTAGGAACGGGCAAGGCAACAAGAGGAGTCCTGAGCTTCAAAATAAGCCCAAACTTCTCTTCCAAATTCACCACATGACCTTCCGGAACCTTCCAATCGAACGAATGCAATAACGTCGCCAAAGTGTACAAAACCATCCTCTCGGCGAGTGCTACACCAACACAAATTCTTCGACCAGATCCAAACGGAAGAAAACTATAATCGCTTCCAGTAAAATCACAAGACTTCGTATCAAGAAACCTCTCAGGAAGAAATTCAGTTGGGTTCTCCCACACGTTTGGATCTCTCTGAATATACCACACGTTAATGAATATCTTACTGTCTTTGGGGACGGTGTAGCCGCTCACCACCGTGGTTTCAGTCGGACGATGAGGCACTAACAAAGGAATGGTTGGGTAAAGCCTTAGGGTTTCTTTCATAATGGCTAGTATGTAAGGAAGTCTAGTGATGTGTGATTCTTCAACAATTTTGTCTTTGCCTACAACTTCGTCTAGCTCTTGTTGTGCTCTCTTCATCAACTCCGGGTTGCTTATTAGCTCGGTCATTGCAAACTCTATTGTGTTCGTTGATGTATCTGTACCACCAAGCACCATATCCTAATTCACATATATATATATACAACAGTATCCAATTACTCTCATGATCCAAGAAACATATATAAATTCTTGTTTTTCTTTTTTTTTTGTTTTTCACTTTTGAAAAATAAACTATCCTCCCAATGTTTATATTCTAAAATTATGAAACTGAAACGATTAATTAATTACCATGAGTACGGCTTTGACATGGTTAACCGTAATGGGAACTTCCGAGTCAGCTTCTTGGTCTTTTAACTTCATCAAATGTTGCAAAAAGTCTTTGCATTCACCATCATCATCATCATCATCTCTACTTCTTAGCATTTGCATGTGCTCGATGGCTCGATCGAATATAGCATCGAGCTCGTGAGCACACACACGCATCTTCTTGGCAAGCCCTTGAAGATCGAATCTCGCTATCAACGGGAAGAAATCCGAAACATTAGGCTCACCCAAAAGCCTAGTTATTTCAGAAATCACTCCTTTAAACACTGTCCCAACACTCTCCATCTCCTCTGCTTTCACCGATCCTCCCCATAACATATTCATCGTTAGATTCATCATCGTCAAGAACAACTGATCTCCAACGTTCACGGGAGACTCTTCTTGACCTTTCTTGTACAAATATCTTGTTCTTTCCCTGATCTCTTTGCGTCGAAGCTCGTAGAAAGAATCCAGAGTCTTGCGGCTAAGAAGCTTGAGAACACAAACTTTTCTAAGCATTCTCCATTCGGCACCGTATGGTAACCAAACGAGGTCTAGGCCGCCATAANGGCGGCTGGAGCCGTGATGGGGACGTCATGGTTTGCGAAGTTGATGTCTTGATCTTTCAAGATCTCTCGAGCCAACAATGGAGAGTTGACCACGATGGTTAGTTTCGAGCCAAGGTTGAGTTTGAAGATGGGACCGTGTTCTTGAGCGAGTTTTGTGAAGTAGGTGTGAAGGTTCGGGTCAAGAAACGGGAGGTTTCCGACGAGAGGTAGCCCTCGCGGTCCAGGCGGTAGAGGCGGTTGCGGTTGGCGTTTGAATAGGTACCAGAGAACCGAAAAGATAGCGGTGAGAATGAGAATTGCGTAAGGAGCAAGAGTGATTGTGTTCTCGGGGAAGAGATCTGAGACCGGAGACATTTTTGACAGCTGTTTGTAGAAATTATGAGATTCACAAAAGTTGTTTTATGTATAATCAGTGGCGGAGGTAGGGAAAAAATTTACAAGGGTCAAAATGAAATATACCATATATTACATAGATCAATAATCAAATTTTATCACATTTCATCAGATTTTCTATTAAAAATAGTGATAATTAAAAAAAAAAAAAATTCAGGTGGGTCACTTGATAGCATCATTTCATCTTCACCTTTTATATATAACAATACTGTATATAATAAAGAAAGTCTATTATATTGGCAAAGCCAATCCTGAGTGATGATAACATTTGAGCGGATGATATACTTTGCATAGCTAAAAAGTTACTTGTAAATAGTTCATGAAAAATGATATTTCTGAAAATTTTGAAGCCATTAAAAAAAATAAAAATCTCTCATGCTGGACCCAGTCAAGATGAGAGAGTTTGTGTAGTAAGATTGTTTGATAGACAATCGTCAAATAATTATCTTTCTCTACATCGTGAAATACAGTTTCTGAAAATTAATACATTTTTGGAGGTGACTAGATGTTTGCGTGTCTATTTATGATTTATTCGATAACTTATTTTAGTCGTAAAATGGTGTGAGTGAGGATGCCTTGAAATTGCGGCTATTCCCCTTCTCGCTCAGCGGCAAAGCTCACCAGTGGGAG
>OVBC01003708.1:0-10511 GCA_900406465.1 Noccaea caerulescens | reverse complement strand
CTAGATGGTTTCCTTTTGTTTTTCTCCTTCTCATCGGCTTTATTTGAATCTTTCTCTGATGTGTTATCTTCAGTTTCATGAGGAGCAAGTCTTTTCTTCTTTCCATTTCTTGGACCGTCCTGGAGGTTATGATCAATTACTTCTGATGATAAACCTCCGCCAATTCCTTTGACAGCTTTTTTAATTCTTTTACTACGGATCTTTGCAAATCTTTCATTGAAAGAATAGAAAGCTTCCATCCGAAGTTGCGTCTTCATGGAAACAAAGGAAAAGGAAACAAAATTGTCATATACATAGTAATCATATCCGTACGTAAAATGAAAGATCAAATATAGATGAAGACCTCGCGTTTCTCATACTCCTTCAAGACGGGTAGTAGCAGATCATCTGTCTTCTTACTGTTCCAACCAAACTTTTCCCAGCATATCCTTCACCCCAAAAAATGAAATTTGATACTAAAGTATCAGAACTCGTGACATTGTTTCATAAAGTGAAAGTTTAATGCAGAAATCTAGTCCGTGGGGCAAAATCATGCAGCTTTTTTCGTGTTTCTATTTCAGATTCATTGAAACCCTACTCATGCCAAGCTATGCCATATTGTTTGAAGGAAACTAGAATTAGATCTTAAGTCCTTGGTATTAGTTTGCAAGCCTGGTAGCGAGAAAGGATGATCATATCAATGACATGTAAAGTTGAGAAACGACTTACTTTTTAAGAACTAAAAGATCAGGCTTGCCCCATGAGAAACGCTCAGTCGACCGATCCACTTGTGGATTTAAGTAGGCCGAAGCAACGGCTTCACTAGGGAAAGTAGATGGAATATGCCAGTTCTTGCTTACCTTTCTCTGTAATTTGGCATGATCAATCAAATTAGTAGAAAGTTTATGTCAATCTCTGATGAGTCGGATCATATAAAATACTAAAGATCAGGAAAAATAGCAGTACATGCTTATCCATGAAGATTCTCTTTATTTCTTCTGTGTCATCCATCGGGACACCTGAGCTGCTTCCTTTATCATCTACAGAGCCAGATCCACGCTTCTTTACATTCGAACCTTTTTTTGCGTCAGGCGTTCCTAAAATGGTTGGATCAGGTGATTCAACCCATTCACGAAATTTCTGAAGCCCATCCTCCTCGGGATATGCAGTCACAACTTCAATAGCATTGACAATACCAATTCCACTGCATGTCAAAACAATTACGATATCAAGTACATAAAGAACGGGATTTGACACTGTACAGCTGGCTAAAAACTCTGCGAACCTGATCCCTTCTGTGTAATCACTTCCTAGAAGCATTGCCATACGGATTATTTTATCTCTGCTCAAGCCAAGCTCCTTCTCAATGTCCTGAAAACCAGAAGAGTTTAGAGCTGTAATTACCAAACCTTTGACAAAGTGAGTGCAAACGATTAGAGATGTAACTGGGAACAGATTGATATAAACAAATATATCAACTTAGTACCGAAACGACAAATCAACTTAAACCTACAAAGGCTAATGTATCCACCTACTACAGAAGAAGTAATAATCCAGAGGAAAGTACAGAGGGGCTAAGAAGTTATAACAGAAGACATGCCAGAGATAATATGGAAGCTCATTAGAAACTAAGAAGAGAATATACTCATCGCAGAAAGTCTACAAGTAGGAAAACAGAGTTTGAGGACGGATATGCACAAACCTTCATAAAGTATGTCTCCACATATTTGCGATCATCAAATATATTTTTGTACACGCTCCTTGCTCCAAACAAGAATACATCAGAATCATCAGTGACAATGCCATCAACAAGGTTTGATTGTTCCATAAATGCACACTGTGCCTCTGCTTCCATGGGAGCTATTATGTATGGTATGCCAAATATTTGGAGTAGCTCCTAAGCAAATCCAAAATCAACAAGACATGATAAGTTTGCTGTCATATCAAACAAAACAAAAATTTTGAAAACTTTGCAAGTAGGACCGTATATAGAGGACAAGGAATCATATGTCTTCAAAGACAACAGGCAAACCTGGCATTCTGCAAACATCTCACTGCTGACAGATTCGGCATTCCGCTCAAGTTTCCTCTGTTCATCACCTAAACTTACATATTCTTGGTCAAGAACTCGCATTTCTTCCTGCAAATTTGCTTCTGACAGTTCAACAGGCACACCTTTCTCCTCTAAATCTGTTAAACTCTCAATATTGAAAGGTTGTTCGTTAAAGTTATTTTCCTCTCTTCTTTCTTTCTGTGAATCTGTGTCATATAGTATCCCTATGTGCGATCTGCCGACATCATGAGAAGGGTCCCTTGTTTCAGTGACAGGACTCTGGGATTTCTGTCTACTATAATCTCTCTTATTATCCATCATGATAGATAAGTCATCATCAGCAAAACATTTTTCCACACTACCACGAGTAGATGACTCACCCAGACAACCAGTTCTCTCCTCATCATCTGTGGGCATAGCAGACACTTTGACAGATTCTCCACCAAAACTTTCAGAACCGTCTTCATTATCCTGTTTAGCCATGGTGGACAGCATGCGGCTGTCACTAGCAACATCCACTGCTTTCTCGGATGAGCTAACTGACTTCACCTGTGGCATTTCGTTGCTCATAGCATATCTAACGTTATCAGAACTGGAAGCAGGGTGCATATCAAATCGATTGGTTATCCCTCTTTGACCATCTACATTGTCCGCTACAAAAGTGTTGGACTGCTCATGTATAGCACCACTAGTTTTCAAGATTGTTCTTCCTTCCAGAGTTCCCTTTTCCTCAGCTTCACTAGAACACATACTATCTTGAGTTGGCTTCTCAACAACTAGATTTGCCCCTACGGTTAGATTTTGTTCGAGAAGGATATCCCCAGATTCCTTATCATGCAAGTCAAGAAGACTTTTCTCTATAGCCTCCTGAAGATCAGCTTCTTCTTCCAGATAACCTTTTGAGAACTTTGTTACCGTATCATTCTCCATGGAGGTACTGGCATCTTCACAAGTGGTTTCTTCCCTTGCTGCACCCTCATCGATACTAATATCCTTGGGGATATGCTGGTTGTTTGAACTCACTTCAAGCTTAGAGACAGCATTATTCTGTTCAGTAGACATTTCTTCCCAATCACTGTCAGAAGCCCACAGTGAAGAGTCTTCTTCAGGATCATTATCTGTAGTACCGATTGTCACTGGTCCTCCCGCTGCCAACTGAAAAAACATATCATCTTCGTCATTGAAATCTTTTCCACCACCATCATGTTCAAATGATATCTCTATTGAAGATGGATTTTGCAGCATGGAATCATCATTCCGGTTATCCAGGTTCACAACATCACCTTTCTTAACAGGTAAATTTTCAAGAAACTGGTCCTCAGAAGGAAACTTCTCCCAGGCGCTGAGTGTTTCATCATTGTTAGAGATAGAACCAAAAGCTGTTCTCTCCTTTTCTTTCATCAAATGTAAGTTCCTCTGGATGTCACGAGTCATTTGGATCCCCATGTGTCGGTTCCTTATTCGTAAATGGCCCCTTTCATCTACATATACTTCAATATTTTCATCAGGATTCGTCGGTTGATCTCTATCCAACTCAATGGTAGCATTTGATTTATTCAGCGCAGAAACATTCTTCACGGGGAGTGGCAAAGATTGTTGTGACGTATTTTTCTGATTTTCATTATTTCTTCCTTCTCTGGCAGACGCAAGTACTCTAGAAACACGGTAAAAATATCAGTCATTTTCTTGTACGACAGACCTTATTCTTTAAAGACTTCGAATTGCAACTCACTCTTTATCACCAGAAAAGGAAGACGAGAAGAGAAACTCTCTATTTGCTTCAGAAGCTATCCTAGAAGTTTGAACTCCACCAACAGCCCTTCCACCAGCATTTCTCTGAACTTCATTTATTTCCCGACGAAAGGCTACAGTTTTAAGATATGCTTCTATTTGCAGCTCAGAAAACTTTTGAGGGGCCTATATGCTCATTAAACAAGATAACAACTTCCATAGTCAGTGTTCCATGTCTTTTCATACACAAAGATTCAAATACATGAGCAAGAAAGTGACTTATGCGACTCACCTTCTTGACCTTTTGGTACTTTTGCCGGTTTTCTGCCATCAATTTTTCTCTCATCTACAAGTATAGACATTATTGAATAATCTCAAACGTCCTTAAGATTCAACATGCAGCGGAGATATGCTGTCAATAAAGTTAGTTACCTGAACAAGGAGATCAAGTTGCATGGATGGAGGAAGAGAAGCCAAAACAGCTGGGTCGACATTCCCATCCATTGCTGGCTAGAAAAGTAGACAAAATATTGTTAGCAGATGAAGATGGTACAATATCAAATAACTTCTTAATAAAGACAAAAACCCTAACTACAAAGAAACTATATTGATTCTATATTAAAGCAATGAAGATTCATCCAGATGAAAGAAATTTTCCAACTTGACAACTGGTGCCAATTGCTTAACTAAAAAATCTTCCAACTTAACAAATTTATATACCCTGAACAATAGTGATCTTAAGCATCAGTAAATAAAACAAGAGAAAGATGTGGTACATAGACCACACATCACATATTACCAATAGAATTTGCTCATCTTCTTCGCTCCCCTCTTCCTCAGATTGGATTTCTACAGCTGAAGTCGATGCTTTGGTCGTGAAATTTCCGTCTTCTTCTGCTGCAAGGGATGCCGCCAACCTATATTAAACAAAGACAGAAAACACGAAATGAATGTACATGCAAGTAAACATCTTCAACCAATATCTCAATTCTATTGCTTACATCTCGTCCAACTTTTCCTGTTCAAGATTGCTCTTCGTTTTGTTATATTGGTCATCCTCATCCAACAAAACTCCCTTTCCCTTGGGATCATACTTCTGCAAGTTAGCCACCAAAACAATGGACATCATATAAACCTCAATAACCAAAGTACTTGCAAATAATTGCACAAAGAGTGACATGTGAAAGAATTGACAGGCTAGGGATTCAACATAGAAATACGATGAACAAATCAACACCAAGTTTGCTAATAAGTGTTAAGTCACGTAAACAGATCATCTAAATTCTATAATTACTAAACTACAAAAGATGCAAGACTAAAAATGACACAAAAGTTAGTTTGAGTGGATCTGTGCATAGAAATAAACATTTGGTGTTATCAGCCGTACCAACAAATCCTAACAACAACACTCTTAACTAAAGAACAACAAAATTTCAGAAGCAGATACGTTTTCCTAGCAGAGAGTAAAGTAACACAAATCACCTAAGCCAGCCCAACAACACCATCTAATATTTTTCTTTGCAATTCAATGTTTAGTATTCAGTTACCGTGGACCCTTTGACAGCATGATCAACACCATTTTCTCCGACCATAGATGCTGGCGATCTACATAAATTGAGGTCGTTAAAGCCATTACACCAACAATGATATCTATGGTTAAAAAAACCAAACTTTAAAAAACTTACATCTCATCTAGCTTTTCTTCCTGAAAACAACTGCTCCCTGCATCATCTATCTCTGCAGAGTCTCGCAGAGGTTCTTGCACAGATTCAGAAGATACATGTTTCTTCTCTCTATCACTAATATTCTGCTGTAGTCTTTGGTTCTTAAGATCTTTGGCTTGTTCCTTAAGCCTCATATCCTTGACCTATAACAATAAATCCCAAAGCGAGCAAAATTTAATTACTCAAAAACTCGATAATTCTCGTAAAGCTTCTTATTTCTTAATAACTACACTAATCACGACCAATTAATAAACTGAAAAGAAAGAAAAAAACAGTCACTGACCCGATTAAGCAGCAATTTCTCAGCGGTCTTCCGGATTTTCGTCTGAGCATTCTCACGCTGACGACGACGCGCAATGACAGTGCGGCGTTTCAATGCGGGTGTACCACCGTCAAAGACGAAAACCGGCTTAGTCCTTAGGAACAGAAGCTTGCAAATCCTTCGGAAAAACCCGATCAAGTGAGCGTTCTGCACCATATCTCCCTTTTCGTCACGCATAGCCTTTATAAACTGTACCATCCATATACTCGCATCTGCAATCGACGAGAAAATCAAAGAAATGTCATCAAATTGCCTTCAATTCCGTCGAATAACGAACTCAAATTGAAAACAAAACATTGAAGTTTATCCAAGTGATCGCCGAAAGAATCGTACCGATGGCCAATCGTTTCCCGGAGAGGGTTTCAACAGAGACGCGACGACCCACAGGAGCCAACAGCTCCCAAAGACCTTGCACTCCCATATTTTCAGTTTCTTAATTTCGACTTCGCCGGTTAATCGCTGCCGCCATCAAAACCCCTTTATATATACGGATTGGCCATCAACGGCCGATCCAAAGTTATACGGCGTCGTTTTAAGTCTAACTTGTTAACACATACAAAAGGCCCAGGCCCACTTAATATTGGGCCATGCAAGAGCAAAATGTTTATCGAAGTTGAAAAGGGCCAAAAGACAGGGAAAACCCAAGAAATCAAGAAGCGAGAGAGCTTCTCAGTTTCAAATTAATGTTTTTTTCTTAATATTGATCCATAGCAAACAAATGTAGCTTCTTTTGGGCCGTTGAGCATATAGAGTCTTTAAGTTAATAAATAGATCTTTTAAGGTTTTGTGAAAAGAATTTTAGAGATTGAAGGCGTCAAATGAACGAACCAATGTGGTAAAAGGGTTTTCGTTCTGGATCAAAAGTCTTAGTACCAAATTGAGTTTGCTTGTTAATCAAATCAGACACAATGTAAATGCATGCAAAATCATATTGGAAACCTTTCAAAAAATACAAATGCTTATGCTTTGTCTTCATTTTCTATCACCATGTCCTTGTTTCTTCTTTTTACATTGATGCTTCCATTTTCCGACTCTTTTATTTGGGGTATCATAAGCCCAAACGAGAACGGATCAGCCTAACATGTTTCTTGTGTACGTATGTGGTTTACATCGTGTGTTTTTTATTAATCAGGTAACCAGGTCATCACTGATGACACGACCAACACGAAGGCAAAAACTAGCCTTGTGCATTTCGAGTTTTGGGACAGAAATTGACGGGAACGGGACGGGAATGTGAAATTTGGGAAACCAACCCGAAGTATTTCCATATTATAATGGGATGAGAAATAACGGGAAATTTGGGAATAAAATATTAATACCCGAAGTCTTAATAAATTGGNTATTTCGGGAAATTATGGGAAAATTCGGGAAAATACGGAAAATTACGGAAAAATTCAGAAAATTATGGAAAAATTTGGGAAAATATGGGACAAATCGGGATATTTAAGAAAAATATATCTAATTATCAATTTTTTTTTTTTAAACGGGAAAATCGAGAAATCTCGTACCCTTCCCGAACCCTTCTTTTACCCGTTTGAATAAAATAAATGTTCTCAAACGGAAAATTACAAATTCTCATTCCCAAAAAATTCGGGAAATTTTAAACGGATCAGGGTGGGAACGGGATTCTCGTCCCGAAATGCACAGGGCTAGCAAAAACAATGAAAAATGGCCGACCAAAATACTAAAGCAAGAACAAAAAAGAAAAAGAAAGAGCCAAAGTTTAGCCGAGCATAAAGGTATTAAGATGCTTCTATCCATAAGAATCAAATATTTTTATTTGTCATCCATTTAAAATTCCGACTATTTTGAGAAAAACTATTCAATATTTAATATTATGTAAACTATTGTTGTATCAGGTTTACCATTGCAAATTTCTAACCGAAAAAAAAAATAGTTTTTCTTAAACTTTTTTTTTGTTGGACTTTTTCTTAACCTTCAGATATACAAACAACACGCAAAGAAAATCTCATATTAAAAATTGTCAAATAATATGTCCATTCAACCTACGAACTCCCCTCTCTATTAATAATAACCTACACATCTCCGTTGATCAGACTTTCTAATACTCTAGTAGCAGTCTAAATTATTTTGAATTAATTTTCTTATCACCGATTTTTTAAATTAGGATGAAATACTTTTTTTTTGCAACGATGTTCTTAGAAAGAATAATCTTAGACGTGTCACTTCTTGTGTGATCAGTTTCGAAGCATAGTCATATTGTTTCATTTCACAAATATATAACGAAAGAACAACCAAAATCGGCAAAGATATGTACCATAGTGTTTTTTACCAATAGTTATCAACTTATCATTACATCTTCAAGCCCGTGAAGTGTATGTTGTTGGCAAAAGAATGAAACCAATTAATATCATTTTGGCATATGAAATTAAAATCAATCAAACAAAATTACAAAACCACGTGGTCCAAGTCCAAATAAAATGTTTCAAATAGTGATATGAAAAGACCAAAACAATGATTCCACTATCGGTTGCTATTCATTAATCGTGTACCAAACACGATGGAACTGAATCCTAAAAAGGAAAATTCCAAACCGTCCATATAAAAATAGTCTAAATAAAGAAAAGCAAAAGCTTTCCGGTACATCTCTTACAAATAGTGACACCAAGTTCGAATTATTGCACATCATGTTATACTACATATACTATTGAAACAACGGATGTCCACCACCCAAGATCGGTGATTCATCCGGTTGAGAAGTGGTCATATAAAAAAATAATTTAAGAGGGTGACATTTTGGATATTTGTTATTGCCGACTTTTTCATACTAAAAATAACTCTCTAGACAGTGGAAATGTTGAGCACCGAGAGTGACATATTATGGTGTCTTGGACAGCAATTTTTGTTGTTGTTCCTAATTAGTATTTGTTTTAGTTTTCATTTCCCTCCACCGATCAGTCTCCTCTGTGTCACCATTGGCTCTTCTTCCGGATTAAACCGCTTATGTCTTCATCAGTTTTGCCAAAATTCAATGAATTCGTGTTGATGGACCTTGAATTAAAAAAAGAATCATTTACAAATATTTTTCCTTATTCAATATGAATGAAAAATCGTAAAATTGTAGTATATATGCAAGTCATATTAATAATCAGTTAACATGTAGGTTTTATATAGCTCTTTTTTCTGTCAACATGGTAGCCCTCCTAGAAAGAAAGAAATGTTAGCATTTTAAGACATAACTATTCGTTATATGCTCGTGTAATGAAAACCTATTTTGATCACAGTTTAGTCTTTGAAATAGGTTAGCAACAAAGTCAAGCTAGATATCAATAGAATAATATGTCCAAAGATGTAACCATCCTATATATTTCAGTTCAGAAACATCTCATGCCCTACGTGATAAATTTCGTTTCGTATTTAGGTAAAATTAATTTAATGAACTTTTGAAAGATTAGTGTATCAATGAAAGTAATATTTTGAAATCTATTATACACATAAGCTATCATATGTATATAAGACAAACTTTCGATTATTATTAATTTTAGCATAGTATACATCTGATGTAAGAAATTTAGGTCGAGCCATTTTTAATAACATAACCTAGTTTAGTATAATTGAATTTTCAATTGTTTACGACTTCTTCGTAATTTTAAAAGTCAATCATAACACATTTTTGAGTAATCATATTTAGCTGTGGTTATGTATTTCCGAGAACTTTGAAAAAACAAATTATAAACATATCCATTTTGAAAGTGGTTGGAGTCGCTGGATTGACCACTAAATGTGTGTGACACTTCGTCAAGCAATCGCCCAAGAGAAGAAAGCTTTATCCATTAAAAATCTCTGATTTTGTTTCGTAACCAATTCCCATTTCAAGAGTAATAGTACGCCTCGAATATATTTTTACACTAGAAGACAATTAGAGCAGGGTTAAAATTTCATCACTTGGATAAATTAATCAAACATTCTAATAGCGGAACGTATCATCTTTTTTATTGACGATAAAAATATATTCGATTGGGCATAAAAAAACAAAATATTCTGGACGAGAACAAATGAAAGAACGACACATGATATAGCTACGTTAATATAGCTAACAAAGTATGAGTAACCGAAAAAACAACTGTGTTCACATGACGACGAGAGAAAGCAAACAGAAACAAGACGCTGTGTAACGCAGCTTGCCTTATTTCGACTAAAACCAAAATATATATTTAGCGCTTTCTAACGTGAGCGAACTTTGCAAAATGAACCCATGCATGAAAAGACTAGGCGGACACGTCCCATATGAACCTTACGAACCGAATATTGACCCGAGATTATACCCACTAATCCGGATTCCGAACCGACTAAAGTAATTTATATAATTAAATACGTTCTCAATTCTCCTCATCCTTTTTAGGGAACCAATTATAAAACTTAACAGCCCCACTTAGCAAACCTAGTTCGATATTCCTACAAGAGAAACTCACTAATGTTTATATCACATCTCATCTTGACAGAGAATTTAACCACTACTCTTCCAAAATATGTGAAAAACCAAGTTTACACTGGAAAGATTTATGGTCTCTCAGACTACATGATAATTTTTTCAAGTCTAGACCACTATGAATTTGGGGTTTTAGTTATTTTAGTTTATTTGTTGTTGTTGCGCAACTAGTTATTTTGATAACTATTGTTTTTTTAATAAGGAACTAGGTGAGTAAATCAGTATATATATATATATATATATATATATATA
>OVBC01003707.1:181-10511 GCA_900406465.1 Noccaea caerulescens | reverse complement strand
ACTTTTTCTGTTTTTTGACTTTTTTTAATTTATTTAATTCCCCAATTAAGAAACACCGATAATCTTGCTCTTACATACTTGACTACGGCGATTCGGTTCCAAGTTCCAACCCCGAAAATTCAAAATCAATCTCTCTCTCTCTCTCTCTCTCTCTCTCTCGAGCAATGGCGCTTTCTACAGCTTTCAAGGAGAGGCTAGATCAAATGGAGTTCACCAGAAACCAACGACTCAGTCTTCTCCAGGTACCAACAATCCATCTATTAGGATCCTCAATTCTCTTCATTCCATTGAATCATCGAGTTTAGTGATGTAGATGAAAATACGAGAATCTCTGCATTTCCGTGTTAACCGAGCTCTCCCGGTTGATGAACAATTGCTTGTTTCCAATTGCTTTCGTTCGAGTTGAAATTCTAGTTTTCCAGCGAATAATCAAACAGATCGTAGTCTCTAATTCTCGACACTCTTCTCTGTTATATCCATCAGATCATGATTCCGTTAACCGCGAAACCAGAGAAGCACTCAACTCTAGCATTCTCGCTTTACAATATTCTTTCGATTTGAAATTTGTGGATTCCATGTTTGATAGGCGGAGAAAGAGCAACAAGGGAACAAATCGCAGATTTTAGCAACGAAGCACGCAGATATACAATCCATAGAACGCAAATGTTTGATGCTCGACCAGAAAATCGCTGCACAAAACCTCAAGATCACAGTTCTCAGATCTAGCATCGAAGATCTCGATTCTAAATACCACTGCTCTATACAGAAATTGAGGTTGATTTTATTCTCAGATGCTTTTTGTTGCTTGATGGTTATGAATATCAATCAATAAACACATTTGATCGGTGGTTTCGTGCTGAAATCTATTAGGGCGCTGAAGAGCGAGGTTGAGGAGCTGAAAGAGTTAAACCAAGAGAGGGACAAGTATTACAATCTGAAATATTCAGAGATGAATAAGTTTATGCAAAATGTCCAGAGGTTTAGGTCAGAGAACCGATTACAAGTCGAGAACCTCAGAAACCAAGTCAAGGAGGTAAGTATGAATGTGAAATCACAAGCCACTAGTGCTCTGCTTTGGATTTAAGTAATGATTTGTATCAATCTTTGGGTTTCTCAGCTAAGATCAACGTTGGAGGAATATCATGAGAGGAACAATTATCTGCATAACACAAATTAAGGTATGATTCTTGAGTCTTGACCATCATCAGGAAGACAAGTGCAAAAGCATATAAACACGTTTGAGGCTTATATGATAATTTGGAGTCTGTTTATTATATGTCTTAGAGAAAGATTTACTCAGCTGTCACATCACATACCTTTGAAGTCATAGTCTTCCTCATTGAACAGTTTCGCAAAAACATTTGGCTAGCTCATGAAGCTGCTTCCACGCTTGGATAATCAATAATACATGTTTCCGTTGCATGAGGCTCAAAAATATAAGTTTGTACTTCTTCCAGGACACTATCTACCCGAGACTATAGAATATTAGTTGAATGTGTCATTCCATAACGACGAAAACCATAAGTGCTTAAGGGTCCAAGATTGTATCCGTGCGGAAACAGAAGAAAGTTAACAAGAAATAAGAAACAAGTATCCTCGCGGAAACAGAAGAAAGTTAACCATATTATTTAGGTTGTTATGTTTTTAGAGTTTTGTTTGTTCGGTTACTTTGAATTTACCGTTGGTACTCTTTTGTGGCAAATGAGTAAGAATCTTTTAAGTTTCAATCTTTTTGCTGGATATTGTAGTTGAGGACCAACATGTTGAACATAATGCAGACAATTTGGATCTGTGTCATGACCACCTAAGAGTTTTTCAAACTTTTTTTTTTTTTGTTGTTGTTATGGTGTAAGTGTAACTAAAATCAAATTGAACTTAAATAAAAATCTCACTAAACCGAAGTGAAGTGAAAACCATCGGTTTTTAATCCGATACGAATAAAACCCAGCAAACCAGTAAAACCGAGATTTCTAAACGGAACCAAACAAATAAGTCATCTTCCTCTCTCCCGAAATCGGCGTTAATCTCTCGGCTGCAGCAAAAACCTCTAAAACCCTAAAATTCCAATCGCCGTGTAGCTTCCGTCGAGAGAGAGAGAGAGAGAGGATGAGAGTGAAGAGGCAGAAGAAAAACAGGAGAACCGTGAGATTCTTCACGGTCTGTTTCGGATTCCGGCAGCCATACAAAGTCCTTTGCGACGGCACCTTCGTCCACCACCTTGTTTCAAAAGAGATCACTCCCGCCGACACTGCTATCTCGGAGCTCCTTGGAGGTCCCGTCAAGCTCTTCACCACCAGGTTTCTATCTCTTACGCATCTTCCTTCTCTCAACGCTTCAAATCAAAATTTTCACTGAATTCTTTTTTCCTCGCGTAGATGTGTGATTGCGGAGTTGCATAAACTGGGTAAAGACTTTGCCGAATCTCTAGAGGCTGCTCAGATGCTTAGCACAGCAACGTAAGCTTCCCTTCTTCTCGTTATCTCACATTGATTTATTCGTCTTTTTTATAGTGTCTATGAATGCTAAGAGAGGTCTCGAGCTGGATTTTGTATGAATGTATTGGTCTTGTGGGATTTGGTGTGAGACTGAAATTTCGCGTTTGCTTCATAACTGAGTTTAGTATATAACCTCTATGATGAGCTTAATTATTAAAAAAGTGAGGATTTTTCCAAGTTGCAGGCATGGATTTTGTATAATGTATATATATATATAACTGATAAGATGAGCTACTGAAAGTTGAGATATTGTGTTAGTATACAAGACCTGGATTCTGTAATAAGGTATATGAAATTGGTGTGGTATATAATTTGAGTATGTAGATGTGAGCACGAGGAGGCAAAAGCAGCAGACCAGTGTTTGTTAGATGTACTTGGGAGCAAAAACTCGGAGCATTTCTTTCTCGGTACTCAGGACGCCGATTTCAGGAAGAAGCTTCAACAGGTTAGCTTGATGAGCCTCTGAGTTTTTGTTTCAGAGGATGATTTGTAATTTTGTTTTCAGGAGTCTATCGTTCCACTTTTGTATGGACTAAGGACCGGCCTGCTGATCGATCAGCCTTCTGATTTCCAACGTGAGACCGCCAAAAGCTCTGAGAGAAAGCGGTTAACTATGACCGATGCAGAGAAAAGGATGTTTGAGATACAGACTGCCAGAATCTTAGCTTCTAAAAACGATCAAGGAACGGTTGGTGATGAACAGTGGGAAGCTTCTCGACGAGTTTCTACAAGAAATGGACTCGGTGTCAAGGATAGACCTCAGTTCAAGCGAAACAGACCAAAGGTAATATGTTCTACACTCACCTCACTATTTTAGTAGCAAAAGAGAGAGAGAAACTAACATTGTTTGTGTTAAAAAACCTTACACTTACAGGGTCCGAACCCACTTTCATGCAAGAAGAAAAAGACCGAGAAACCTCTATCCAAACCCAAAGCTGACTCTAAATCTAAATCTGGTGCACAAAAGGTGAGATAGAGATTTGGCAGCTTTCTTGTTAAGGATGGTGTATAACTAAAATGCTTACATTTCTTCGATTTCTGTTTTCCAGGAAAAGAAAGAAGGAGAGAGCAGTATAAGAAAGAGGTCAAGAAAACGGTCCAAAAAAGGAAAATCTGATGCCGGAGAAAACTGAGTGAAATTTGCTGTTTCTAATCAAGAATTTTGGTCTTTTTCTCTGTTATTCTTATATCTTCAACAGTTATACATTCCTCTACGACACACTTTATCGACATTTCACGCAAGACGACCACTGCAATAGAGACTCCAGCATCATCCATCATTCATAGACTTGAAAACATATATTACCTCAAAATTATGATGAATTCATCAATTACCAACTTTCTTTCACTTAAACAGTTAAACTGAGTCCAAAGCTTTTTATTCTTTAAATTAAGGACCAACAATAGTTCTTGAGATGCCAGAATCTGAATGCTTGGATACAAATAATGATAAAGTAGTAGATGACATAATTTCATCACATTTCCTTAAGGATTTGGCTACCGTAATCGTCGTTGAACTTGTCATAGAGATGGGCGTGTAGATGAGCCGATGGTCGAGTATTGCTCAGAGCTCGATCAATGTCTTGTGGTAGGATCGGTCCAACTTTTGGCAACTCTGCACCCCAAAATCGAAAAACAATGTCAAAAGATTCTGCTGTTTCTTCTTAAGGTTAAAGCTATGCTAACGATGACGGCGAGAGATCTTACCGTCTTCAGGCACAAGTTCTTCCGTGTCTTCCAAAACAGCCAATGTGCGTCTCAACGGTTGCATGGCAGCTTCCTTACAAAGGATTCGAATGTCAGAACCAGAGTAACCCTCGGATCTCTCAACCAGCACATCGTGAGGCAATGGCTCATCCCCTGGTTGTGACGGCAAGAGCATCTCGAACATTCCTCTTCTTGCTTCCAGATCCGGTAAGGGTACAAGAATCTGTAGATTTTTCACTAGCTTGAGTCCAAAACAAAAGGAAGATGATAAAAGAAGCATTCTATTTCAATAAAAAAGGATACTCTTTTCTCAAGACGCCGGAGCATAGCTGCATCTAGTTCCCAGGGGAGATTTGTTGCTGCTAGAACAAACACGAGCTCATTCGTTTTCTGTAACCCATCCATCTGCAAACCACTTGTTTATTATTAACTAAATGGTCTTGCAAGATGATGATGATGATCATCTTTGTGAGATAAATAAGAGTTCTTGAGCATGTTTTTTAAGTATATTACCTGAATGAGCAGCTCGGTTTTGAGACGCCTACTTGCTTCATGTTCACTGCGGCCTTCACCACCACGCTGGCTTATGATGGCGTCGATTTCATCAAGAAATATCGTCGAAGGTGCGTGATGCCTAGCTAGATCGAACAGAACCCTGATCAGCTTCTCGGAATCACCTGAGAAAACATCAATCGAAATTCCCAAATTCTTATTAGTTTAAAAAAAGAGTGCAACTTTTATGATATAATGGTTAAAGAGTGAATAAAAGGGTGAAGAAAGATATGACCTCTCCATTTGCTAACAACAGATGAGGCTGAGATGTTGAAGAATGTTGTGTTGCACTCTGTAGCAACAGCCTTTGCAAGCATAGTCTGCAGAAGACAGAGTAACACTGTTACTAAAGGTCATGGAGGCTGAGAAGAGAGATTAGAATGAATCATAATCATGGCACCTTTCCGGTACCAGGTGGGCCGAAAAGAAGGATTCCTTTCCATGGAGAGAGTAGGCCATTAAAGTAGCTGAAACCCAGAAGATCATATCCATTCAAAAAAATCAAAAACAAGAAACATAAACAGGCATTGGCTGAAGATTAGCATAGGCAAGGAGGGAGGACATACGAGGGGTATTTGATAGGCATCACGACGGCTTCTTTGAGCAACCTCTTGGCGTTCTCTAAACCCTTTATGCTTTCCCACTTGATATTTGGATTCCCACGAATGATATCCCTTTGACATACACACCGATTCATCATCAAAAAACAGAAACACAAGAAGACAATGGCATAGAGCAAGAAAATGTATCAGTGACTTTACCTACTCAAACTCTCAGCGAGAGCACGAGTTTCCGCAGATTCAAATGGTGGAAACATGGACTTTTTCCTGTAAAAGAAACATCAAAGAGACACTAGGTAACAAATTCCTCAGATCCAAGACTTGCTGTGATCAAGAACCATAGATCTTACGGCTTCTCGCGGATCCCATTGGGCAAGGCAGTGTTGTTACCCTCCTGCAAATCATCACAAATCCTAAAGCATTTATTTGATCATCTTAGGGACTAAGAAGACAAAGACCATTGCTGCTGTAAAGCACCAGGAAACAAGGATAAAGACAAAAATCACCTGAGCTGGATTGGTGGTGACGACTGGGGAAGGCTCTTCCTTGTTGCTGGATGATCCATCTTCTTCAGGCAGCTTCTTCCTCCCAAACTTGGCATCATAAAACGTTTTAAACTCCTAATAAATTACATAGATTTTTCTTGAACAATATCGATCAATTCTCCAAGCTCATTGCTTTGATTCTAGAGAAATCGTTCTTCACTAGGCCACTGAAGCAACCATTTCAACTAATGTATAAATTCCAAAAACTAATTCCTCGGTTTCTCCGGTGATAAAAATGTTTTTTTTCTTCTTTTTTCTCTTCTAATTTAAAAAATCTAAAGCACACATAAGAAAGAGTTTGACTTGGATTTTCCCCAGTATTCAATAACATTTTCTAGGAATGTGATTCTAAAAGGAAAGTGAGAAACAGAGTCGGATTTACCAGAAAGCTCCAGCGAGTTTGAGAAGGCTCATCGGTCGCCATCGTTAATGGATCTTCTGGAGGAGAAGAAGCAAAGAAAGAAAACAAAGAGAAATATCTCTCACTGTCTGTCTTTCTCTTCTCCAGATCGATGGCGAGAGTTGAACAACAGCTCAGCTCTCTCTCGCAAACTTACATATACACAAACAACCACGTGCTGCACAGTTGGACTACACATTTTTTATTCGCAAGAAAAATCTGTTATTTTACATTTCCAAATTATATATTAGAGAAATTCCAAAATTGGTTTCTTTACATTAAAAATAAAACATCTAAAGTTTTTAGCCTCTTTAATCTACTGAACGGTAGGTAGGTGTACAAACTAAAAGGGTACGAAATTATATGTAAATGATTAAATAACATAATAGAATCTTTAGAGTGTTTTTTGAAAACTTGGTGGAGTGTTCAGTAATTTAGTTTATTATTATAACTTTTTAAAAGGTCTCATTTTCCACTCTAGTTTTGTAAAAAAAAATACACCATGGCATTTACCACTTTCAAAATTAAAACACTGCGAGTTTGAATGATAAGCATTTCAAAGTAAAATGTGGACAAGTTTTTTCTAGGACCATCCACCTATAGTAAGATTTTTTATGTTATCACATGTTTTAGTTTCGTTAAAGTTTCCACCACACAAAGAATATTCATCAGTTTTATTTTTGCTCTTACAAAGATTCAGTTACGCCATTACCACAAAACTGGGGCACACTGACTTAACGTGCTTCCTAGTTGCCTTATCTCTTTATTTTCTCTTTCTGGGACATGAGAAATGTTACAATTACGGATATGAAAACAACAACGTCAACAAATTCAGATACTCACCAATCTTAGCTCAGTTTCCTGATTACGTCGACGTGCCGTTTTCGATAATGGACTTAGCTCTCTCAGAAATTTTGAAGCCTTATATTATTACCCACAAGCTAGTATTTTGGGACCCCCAAAAAGATCTCCAACTATATGGGCCTCAAATATAGAAGAAGGCATAGAAAACTTCAAGGTTAATTTAGCACACACAAAAAAAAAGCTTCAAGGTTTGGTTGAAAGCGGCTTATGGCAAACTAAAAAAACGGGGCCTTTTCAATATAGTTATTTTTTACCTAGTTCGGTTTTGTAATTTCGTATTCCTTTTTGAATTTTGAAAAAAAAAAAAACAAAAAAGGTATAGCTGCACTTGAACTCGGGTTAAGCCTTGTATGTATGCTGAAACCACTAGGACACAAAAACTTTTTATAAACTGGAGATCTCTATAAATCTATATATTTTGGGGGCCTAATGCAAATGCATTTTTAAGAACACATGAAACACGGTTCTGGTTGTTAAATGCACAAGACTAAAAGATAAAAATAAGATGAAAACGGGGATATATATTAACTTATAAGTTATAACTAATGCAAATATACCAAATAACTGATGTAAGACATTTTTTTAAATTTGTAGTGACATTGACAATAGGATTAGAGCATCTCCAACCACTTCTATATTTTTCTCTATTTTTTATTTTATAATAGAGATTTGTATAATAGAGGTGGATTTCTCTCAAACTCATCTCTATTTCTTACTCAAAAATAGAGATTGCTATTTTTTCCTCTATTTATAGAGGAAAAGTTAAAATTATAGAGAAAAAAGTAATAAGAAATAGAGATGGGTTGAAAAGAAATCCACTTCTATTATACAAATCTCTATTATAAAGAAAAATACATTGGAAATAGTCTTATAGAAAAATATAGAAAAATACATTGGAAATGGTCTTAGAAGCAAGAAAAGCTCTCCCTTTTCAATCGTGGCAGCATCGAAGATAGCATTGGTCGCCCAAAAGAGATATCGAATTTGGGATATACATTGTTGCTCTCGAAATTGCTGTAAAGGAAAGTTTCTCTTACGAGATATCGACTTCTACTTGTGACGTTGGGAGTGTAGCAGTATTTTTCTGAATCAGCAAAGAAATATTTCAAAGTTGTGTACTGAGGTTTTGTTTCATTAGAGGAAGAAGAAATCATATCGGTTTCTCCATAGATAAGATGATTACCAGGTGACCATTTTAGTCCAAGTTCATCAGTGAATGGGTTTGCACCTCCACAATCCAAGCTCACAAACATGCTCTGATCATAAAAAAATAAGTGTATGTGATAGAAATCACTCCAAATACGATAAAGACTCCATCTTTTTACGTTTGCTTATTTCTTTCTTAGTTTTTGCTCATTTTTGTTTATATTTTTTTTAACTCAATGTTTTTTTTTTTATTGGAAATAATTCTTCATACTCTTTGCATATACTCATCATACCTATTCAGATAGTTTACTATGAAGTGTGAAAAAACGATAAAGAGGAATTGAGCTTCCGAATGGAAGATGTTTCGTAATAACATTAATTCATTGATTTGTTGAAAGGATTTACGTTTTATTCCACACATGGAAGAGACAATGCAGAAAAAGCAATGGAAGTTTCGAAGATGAAGTAATCAAGAAATTGGACAAGATGCTAAATCATAACTCCATCGTTATCTTCTTAGTTCATACTACTGTATTTATATTCACTATTTTTTTGGCTATATAAAAAAGCAATTAATTGTGAAAAGATAAATTCGGAAAAATAATAATTTAGCTTATTAGTCAAAAATAATATCTTTTAAAAAATTATGTATTTCTAATTTTATTTTTAGCAAAGTGATATAAATATATATTTGACATCGTTTAGAATAATTGTACCAATATTATCATCAATTGATGAAATGATACATATTAACATCGTTTATTATTTAAACAGATGTAAATCATTTTTGCATCACCACTTTTAAAGTCACTTTTATAAGTGATGTAAAATTCTATTGCATCAGTTATAACTTATGCAAATATACAAAATAACNTAGAACATTTTTTTTTTTTTTTTTTTTTTTAGTGACAGTAACAGCAGGATTATAAGCAAGAAACACAAGCTCTTCCTTTTCAATCGTGGCGGCAGCATCGGAGATAGCATTGGTCGCCCAATGAGTGTTCCCAAGAGATATCGACTCCTGCTTGTGACGTTGAAAGTGTAGCAGTATTTTCTTGAATCAGCAGAGAAATGATCAAAGTCGTGACTGAGGTTTTGTTTCGTTAATTAGGCCAGCGAAGAAAATATCGTAACGGTTTCTTCATAGGTTGATAATTATCAGGTGACCATTTTCGTCCAAGTTCATCACTGAAGGGGTTTGCACCTCCACAATCAAAGCTCACAAAACATTTTCTTATCATAAATAAATAAATAAAAAGTTTGTGCATGTGTTAAGAATTAAGAATCGGTTCAAATACCATAAAGACTCCATCTGTTTTCGTTTGCTTATTTATTTCTTAATTTTTGCTCATTTTTTTTATCTTCTTTCAACTCAAAGTTTTTTATTGGAGAGACTTCTTCATACTCTTTGCATATACCATGAGATATTCAGATAGTTTATTGTGAAGTGTAAAAAAACGATAAAGATGAATTGAGCTTCCGAATAAAAGAAGTTTCGTAATAACATTACTTCATTTATTTTTTGAACGGATTTAGGTTTTATTATACAAATGGAAGAGATAATGCAGAAAAAACAATGGAAGTTTCGAGGATGAAGGAATCAAGAGTTTGGACAAGATGCTAAATCATAACTCCATCGTTATCTTCTTAGTTCATACAATTATATATTTTTTTTACTTTTTAGTTATAGTGTTATCGAAAGTATATATTAATAGCGTTTTGTGGTTGATCTGGAACAACACCGTGCTGTTCTCCATCTCTTCCCTCTTCTCAATCTGTTATCAAGGTGAGTGTATGACCGTAGGTTCGCAGAAGAATCAGATTGTGAAATTGAAATGTGGAATTGTGGAGTTTATGTGTTTTTCGCGATTGTTCATGTGTTATATTGTGTCTTTGATCGAGATTGTGGTGTTGATTTCGTGTTTTGGTGTTTCCATGTTAAAAATCGAATTGTGCATCGATCTCCTGGATCGGTGTTGAACGGCACCAAACTGGTGTCGGTCGACACCAATCGAGCAAGTGTCGAACGACACAAATCGTGTGTCGGTCGACACTGGCCGG
>OVBC01003706.1:0-10511 GCA_900406465.1 Noccaea caerulescens | reverse complement strand
AAATCACCCAGAAATCTCCAGAATCACCTCAACTTTCTCTCTGCCTCGTTTCCTCTTATTTTTCACGAAAAAGACAAAAACAATGCAGCCGCCCCTCTTAAAACGCGACCTAGGGCTTTACCCCACAAAACCAGCCCAAACCGGAACTCAAATCGAACCGAAATCGATTTTAACCTTTGGTGTCGACCGACACTCCCCCTGGTGTCGATCGACACCGCTTCCCAAAAGCGAAAGATTGGTTTACGGATGTTACAAAATCCGATCTCGCCTTGTGTCTTGGTCACCCAAGTGATATATCTATATTTTACATGTTTTTAGTAAGGTTTTTAATGTCTTTTATAACACAATAATAAGGATTTTGTATCCAAGAGGTAATTTTCTTGTATATTTTTGTTTTGGAGTCTTAATAGGTCAAAATGGCAAAAATAAGGCAAAATGGAGCAAAAGAGCCTCAAATCATAACCCATGCAACTTTCCAAGTCAAGAGCTTCAATAAAACTCTAAGTGTCCGATTTTCGCAATCAGACAGAACCGGAGCATCCGAAAGATAGCCGCGGTAGAAGGTCTTCCCGACGTCCACAAATCATGATCTTGATCTTGTTGGATATATAATTGAGTGAGACATTAAGGAGAAGTGGAGTGGAGCCATTTGGAGTTCACATCCGATCTAGAAGTTTTTACTCCCAAGACATGTCCGGTGCATGAAATGAACCGGATCCACTTCCGAGCAAACCCAAGCCTCATCAGGACTGAAGCCCACACTCTATGAAGCGTTTTAGAGGCGGTGGCACTGGCCCATTCACGAACTTGGTGGGCAAGCTCAAGCGGCTAAGAGAAATGGAAACTTTCCTCTTCTTGTTTGCGCCTTAACTCAGCCGACCTAAGCCTCCCATTACCTATATGTACTTGCTTTTAGCCTCTTGTATCGACATATCTTAGAATCTCTTATCTCATTCAGACAACTCTCAATAAAATCGGAGCCACTTAGGTGGTCTCCTTGCTTATTTCTTTTCTTCTTTTGCATTGTACATATTTACATGTTTATTTAGTTTAAGTCTAGGATTAGAGCCATGAGATTCCTTCTACTTCCTTAGACTCATTATTGAATTATGAATCCTTCAATGAGGACATGACATAATTGCCTTCAATAGTCGGTTGTTAAATAAAGGGAAAACCCTATGGTTATTCATCTTTATTTGCGCCTCATGCTTGTTGCTAGAGTAGCTAACTAGTGACATGATTTAAGGTTGATATACTCTCCAAAATCTTGTTATATCTCCAGATCTAGTATTTGATGAACAATATGTCTTAGGCTATGAAAGTAGACATAAGGAATATTGTGACCAATCATTACTCAAGCTTAAAGCATATCTCACTCTTCAATGACCAACGAAAGATGTGCCATTGCTTTAAGAGACATAGGTGGTCGGAGCCACGAAAGTGTGATGACCATTTTATAGTGTTTTGAGTTTAGGAATTGGTTTTGACAATCTTTTCAATTGATTTGACATATGTCCTTTGCGAGTTATCTATGTTCTTTAATGTTGCTTGTATAGTTTTGCATTGTTTTTTTATCTTTCTTTCACAAAACCAAATACAAAACCCCTTGCATATTGATTTAGCTTAACCAAATCTTTTTCCATGTGTAATGTGTAATTCGCATTCTCTTGTGGTTCGACCCCTAAGTACTACAAGCACATGTTGTGCACTTGCAACTATGTTTGCTTAAGTTTTTATTACTTGCATACATCCCACACCCACGCATGCATCAAGTTTTTGGCGCCGTTGCCGGGGAATGCATTGCACTTACACGTTTTTGAGATTAAAAGTTAAGACTAGATCTTTGTTTCATATTTACTTTCTCTTTTGTTTGTTCTTGTTTTTCTTAGGTACCTAAGAGATGAGTCATTACTCTAGCATCAGCAATCACTTTGGGAACCGAATTCCACTTCCCCATGAAGTCCAAGGACGGCCACAACATTCAAATCCGGCCGGAGACTTCATCCCAGTTCCGATCCCACCAAATCATCGCCACCCGCTCTTTGCCGAGACTAGCCGAGAAGATCTTCAACATCATCCGGCCTATCATCACCAAATCCGACCTCACCAACCGCCTTATCATCATCATCATTCACGCCCCAACCTTTCTACATACCAAGAACATGTCCTTAACAGGCGGAGAGATAACCATCTCAAAACCATGATAGAAGAGTTCATGGAAATCCAAAGAAAATCTAACCAAAATCTTGAATCAAGGTTAGAGTTTCTAAGGTATGACCTTGATGGGAAGTTTGGGAGCCTCTCTGACCAAGTAGAGAGAGTTGAATAAAGATGCATAGAATTGGAGGAGGAGCTAAAGAAACAAGCCGCAACCGTCGGAGACAACACAAAGGCGATTTACAACATGAATCTCGCCACAAAGGAGATGGATAACCACCTAGATGAGAAGATCACTAACCTGGATAACAACCTCAATGGCACAACCGAGAGCCTCAACTCAATCACACTTGTAGCTCACTAAGCTAAGAAGAGAACAACGGAGGTTAGCCAAAGAGAAAGAGAGCTTTTTATTCGACAATGCAAGTGTTGGTGGAAGGGCAAAAACAATTCAAGGTACTAATCCATGACCTAAATTATTCTGTGGAGAAGAGATACAAAGATCTCCTTGAGAAGACCGTGGTGTTGGAAGACACAACCGGAGGAGTTTTTAAAGGAGTTAAGGATCTCATCAAGCACTTGGAGGATATGGAAGACCGGGTTTCAAAAGATGCAAAGGCGGCCAACCCAAAGCCTACCAATGATTTGGTTGCCTTTGGTGTTAGAGAAACCAATCCAAGAGTGGTTTGAGATGAGATTGAAAGACTGGTTTGGGATGAGATTGAAAGAAGAGCCGGCAAAGAGAGAAACACAAAGCTCACGGCAAGGATAAGAGGAAGAAAGCCACCGGAGGGAACACCCTTTGCTCATAGATCTTCACAACCACCCACCCCAAAGGAGAAGAGGAAAACAAGATCATCAATCGAGGACACCATTGATGACTTTATCTTTATGGCAAGAAGATTTCCTTGCAAAATGCCGTTTGATATTGCTTGCAACAAGAGCCCTTACCTGCAAGATCTTGTATGGACATGATTGGAGTTTAGCTGAGATGGAGATGATGTATAATGAAGCAAGAAAGGGATTGTCTACACCTAGGACACTACACAAGCTTCATTACCCAGGTTACTTTCTTATACATTGCTCAATCAATGGCAACTACTTTGATGATGCTCTATGTGATTCCGGTTCTAGTGTGAACCTTATGCTGGCTTTGATAGCACGAAAGTTGGGATTGATTCATTCCATGAAGTGGACTGATATGGGAATAAAGCTTGCTGATAGTTCTTTATCAAAACCACTTGGGAGAGGTAAAGAATGTTCATCTTGATTTCGAAAAATGCATTATTCTAGCCGACTTCTATGTAGTTGCTATGGAGGATCTGGAAGACCAAGCTCTTTTACTTGGAAGATCATTCTTGGCAACAGCATGGGCGATCATGGACTGGCCTAACAGAAGAGTCTCACTAGTCAATGTTGACAAGGATACCTACTATGATGCTGCACCTCCCGGTTTCTCATCTAAGCGATTTCGCTACACTAGTGGAGGAGAAGGCACACAAGTGATAGGTCAACCATATGGCTACCTAATCAGAGAAATCCTACAAGATGAGATGCTATTGGATTCATCAAGCACCAGAAGCTTCTTGGAGCCTCCATACATGCCTAACACCTAAGAAACACAAGGAGTCGAGCTATAAAGACTTTAAACTAGCGCTTATGGGAGACAACCCATATTTTTATTTTTTATTTTATTATTATTAAGAACTTCTTTATTGTTCTATTTATCTATTTGAATTTTTTGAGAATTTTATAAAATCCATAAAAATACCAAAAAAAATGTTTTAGGATCAAGTACCATATCCCACCCAATGTTTCCACCCTTGGAACAATTCTCCATCAAATGTAAGTAACTCCTTCTAAGTCGATTCATTCATAACCATTTTAAACTTAATAAGCATTTGAACCTCACACTTAAAATATTAATATAGGCGGTTAAATTGCTTACCATTGATGGTTTTTGAATGAAATCATATCTTAACTTGTCAAACTCATCTTATACTTTGATTTCACTGATTTTAAACTATTTAAGAATTTTGGGATCCCTAACCAAGACCCGACGTTTTTTTAGTTTATACCATATTCTCTTAGATTGTGAACTTCAAGTTGGTTACTTGGGCATCTCAACCTAAGACCGTACTTAACAGTGATTTCAAGTGTCTTGTAAGATCATAAATATTTGACAGGAAGAATATCAAGGAGAGTGGCTGTAACCGACCTAACACACAAACCCCATGGCGGTTTAAGGGCGGTTTATATGGAGATCCACACCAAGTCACAAAGGAAAAGGTGGGAACCACCTGGGATTGATAAAGGAGGACAAAATAATCACTTAGGTCGAAGAAAATCAGAAAACGATTGAGTGGTTTCGAACATATCACAACCGAAGTCAATATCTCGGCCAAACAGGTGCAAAGGAGGACCAACATCGACCAACTCACAAACCATGTGACTAAAGTCCACCAAACTTCACAGGCGGCCAAACAACACCATATTGGTTGGCAAATCCAAAAGATAGGAGAGTGAAATGTTGACAGGTCAAGAGATATGCGAGGAGGCCTTATCCGGTCGATGGCGGGCAACAAATAGCCCACAAATGCAAAATCACGGCATAGGAGCCACCACCGGCTGGAAATGACTTCTTAGAGCCTCATCAACAAATTTCCATAAGAAACAAAGACGGACGAGCCAAACTTCTGATGGTTAAGGAAATATTTTCTGGAGCCAAGTTGACCACTTTGTGAAGGATCTCTCAATCCGCTCGTTCGAATGGCCTCAAACTTCACCAGTGGTCATAAACTATAAGGTTGATCGATGAAATTTTGAGATAGGTCAGAGAAATCGTCACGGTTTGAGCTGTGGCCCATCGACCTTCCGGTCGACGAAATGGACCACCAAATGGAGCATCTCTCAAACCGCTCGTTCGAATCCTTTCAAACTTCACCAGAGGCCATAAAATATCAACTTGGAAGGTAAATTTTCAATATGGTAAATGAAATTCTTAACGTTTTGAGCTGTGGTTCAGGATACTAATTTCGGATCGATAAAATTTCGGATCGATAAAATAAACCTTACTCAATCCAAATGCAAACCGGAGAGAATCAAGCCTTCAGTTTGAACACTAACCGACCAAATACACCTAAGTAATGCCTTGGTTAAGTTAGCTCATCCATGATGCACCTCCAAGTAGGAAAACCATTCTTCATGACCAATGGTCACACTTTGGTAACCAAAATCCTAAACTCTATCATTTTATTTTCATCCCTCTTAATCTGATTTGCTTACATTGGGACGGTGCAAATTAAGTCTAGGGGGATTACTAACAAGTTTGTTCTTTTTGGCTTTTCATTTCTCATTTTTCTTTGAGTCGTTTTATTGAGTCAAAATTTTGTCCGAGAATTATGACATTTTCATTCGAACTAACCATGTTGTACTAATGTTTAAGTGACCATTGAAGTAGTATTTGGCAATACATCTTACTCCATGTAAACTTTGAGCGGATCGATCTACCAAAAATGTCCACATCTCCAAAAAGCCGATGGAGGATCCATCTTTGATTCCACACTCTAATGAACTCAATCTTCTCAGCTATGGGCTTGGTATACAAAGGGCATGACTCCTCATCCTCACCAACAAGGAAAAGTCTGTGTGAGTTTGGTTTCCCTCTCTCTCCCCTTCAATTTAAAGAAAAAGCATCAAGGTCCAAGTAACCGGGGATTAGGTGGCTACAACCATCAATACTCGCGTCTATGGAAGGCCTTTTGATCCAAGTAACCGGGGATTAGGTGGCTACAACCATCAATACTCGCGTTTATGAAAGATCACCCAAAGAAAAACCTCCAAAAACCACTAAGGAGAAGAAGTCGAATAAAAAAAAATACATTGCTACCCTAAAAAAGGGATGAATCGACTTGAATAAGTGAGAAGAGAGAGATGGGTAACAAGCAAGACATGTGTTTAATCAAAAGAGGATGGGTAAGAGTCTATAAGCCATTTGATCGATACCCCCTAGCTGAGACCACACCTTTAAAAACTAAAGGAATCAAGGATGGAGAACCCGAATAGTCTTATGGAGTGTGGATTGCTTTGGGATGATTGGTAAACTCAATGTAAGTACTCTAGTTTCTCATCTAAACGCCAATCCCGTTTTTCATGTGGATTACTAAAGTATAAGTTAATTTGGATTTTCATGAAGGATTGCGAGTTCTCATGTTTTCAAACTTCTATTTCTCTCTTAGTTTGCTTGAGGACAAGCAAAATGCTAAGTCTGAGGGAGTTGACATAACCATATTTTACATGTTTTTACTAAAGTTTTTAATATCTTTTATAGTACAATAATAATGATTTTGTATCCAAGAGGTAGTTTTCTTGTATATTTTGGTTTTGGAGTCTTAATAGGTCAAAATGGCAAAATAGAGCAAAAGAGATTCAAACCATAATCCATGAAAGTTTCTAAGTCAAGAGCTTCAATAAAACTCTAAGTGTCCGATTTCCGCAATCGGACATAACCAGAGCATCCGAAAGATGTCCGCGGTAGAAGGTCTTACCGACGTCCAAAAATTATGATCTTGATCGTTTTGGATAGATAATTGAGTGAGTCATCACGGAGAAGTAGAATGGACCCATTTGGAGTTCACATCCGATCTAGACTTGTTTTCTCCCAAGACATGTCCGTCTGGCGAGGAAATTAATGAAGCCCATGGAGACTTGGTGCATGAAATGGACCGGATCCACTTCGGGGCAAACCCAAGCCTCATCAGGACTGAAGCACATACTCTATGAAGCGCTTCAGAGGCGGCAGCACTGGCAATTCACGAACTTGGTGGGCAAGCTCAAGCGGCTAAGAGAAATGGAAACTTTCCTCTTCTTGTATGCGCCTTAACTCAGCCGACCTAAGCCTCCCCTTACCTATATATACTTGCTTTTAGCCTCTTGTATCGACATATCTTAGAATCTCTTTTTTCATTCAGACAACTCTTAATAAAATCGGAGCCACTTAGGTGGTCTCTTTGCTTCTTTCTTTTCTTCTTTTGCATTGTACATATTTACATGTTTATTTAGTTTAAGTCTAGCATTAGAGGTTTCTCTCTATGGAAGAGCCACGGTTTGATCTCTATCAATCCGCCTCTCTCCATTAGAACCATGAGATTCCTTCTACTTCCTTAGACTCATTATTGAATTATGGATCCTTCAATGAGGACATGACATAATTGCCTTCAATAGTCGGTTGTTAAATAAAGGAAAAACCCTATGGTTCTTCATATTTATTTGCGCCTCATGCTTGTTGCTAGAGTAGCTAACTAGTGACATGATCTAAGGTTTATATACTCTCCAAAAGCTTGTCTCCGGATCTAGTATTTGATGAACAATATATATGCCTTAGGCTATGAAAGTAGACTTAAGGAATATTGTGAACAATCATTACTCAAGCTTAAAGCATGTCTCACTCTTCAATGACCAACGAAAGCTGAGCCATTGTGTTTAAGAGACATAGGGGTCGGAGCCACGAAAATGTTATGAACATGTTATAGTGTTTTGAGTTTAGGAATCGGTTTTGACAATATTTTCAATTGATTTGGCATATGTCCTTTGCGAGTTATCTATGTTCTTTAATGTTGCTTGTATAGTTTTGCATTGTTTTTCTTATCTTTCTTTCACAAAACCAAATACAAAACCCCTTGCATATTGATTTAGCTTAACCAAATATTTTTCAATGTGTAATGTGTAATTCACATTCTCTTGTTGTTCGACCCCTAAGTACTACAACCACATGTTGTGCACTTGCAACTATGTTTGCGTAGGATTTTTATTACTTGCATACATCCCACACCCACGCATGCATCACTAAGACGCTCTCCTACGCTGGCCGTCTACAATTGATCCAATCAGTTATCACGAGCATAACCAATTTATGGAGTTCACCTTTTATTCTACCTAAAAGCTGCTTAGACGCCATTGAGAGTATGTGCTCTGCCTTTCTTTGTTCTGGCTCGCCTAACGACAGTCATAAGGCCAAAGTCTCTTGGGATGATTTGTGTTTTCCAAAATCAGTGGGAGGTTTGGGCATCCAGAGTCTGCGTGATTCTTCTACGGTGTTTGCTTTGCACGTTATTTGGCGGCTGTTCTCACTGTCTGGTTCGTTATGGGTAGCATGGGTGAAGTGTTATCTTCTGAAAGACTCATCCTTCTGGGACATCAAAGCTGGGGTCCTTGGCTCAAGGGTTTAGAGGAAACTCTTACAACTCACCTCTTTAGCTTACATTTTTTTTTTTCGGTATGAATTAGAAATGGTCTTGTTGCTTTCTTCTGGTTTGACGATTGGTTAAGACAGGGAAGACTGTTGGATATTTTGGGCGACTCGGGGACCCAGTCTTTTGGTCTTCACCGAGGTGCAAGGGTTGCATATGCGGTCAGAGGAAATATGTGGAGATTTCGACGTAAGAGGGGTGCTATCCATCGTGGACTTGAGGAAAGAATCAAGGCGACTCTTGTACCCCGACTGGAGCTGGGTAACGATGTAGTCGTCTGGAAGCATGGAGAGGGAGAGTATAAGGAGCTATTTTCTGCTTCTTCCACCTGGGAGCAGATACGTAGGAAGCGTGTACAGGTCCCTTGGAATAAGCTCATATGGTTCTCTCAAGGAGTTCCTCGTTGTGGTTTTATCACCTGGCTTACTGTGAAGAATATATTATCTACAGGAGCAGAGCCGTCCAAAAAATTATGCTGGAGAAAGTGTTCGAACCCATGTTCTCTTGGCCCAAAACACATATCTCTACCACTAAACTACAACAACATTTTGTAACATGGGGCCGAAATTTAATATATAAAAACAGGGCCGCAAGTTGGAGCTTGCTTTGCTTGGCCTCAAGGCCGACTCTTTACAGGAGACAGAATGCGGTCATGGGGTGTTGATCAGTCATGTCTGTTTTGTGGGGAGAGGAATGAAACGAGAGATCACTTATTCTTTGCATGTCCGTATACGTATACAGTTTGGCTCGATCTCGCGGGTAACCTTTTGGGATCTGCTGCCACCCCGGACTGGGAGGACACGCTACTCAGCCTCTCCCTCCCTCTTTCTTCAGCTATGGATCATATTCTACTCCGGTTGCTCTTTCAGGTTACTATTTATCATTTATGGAGAGAACGAAATGCACGGCGCCATGGAAATGGTCACACTACGGTTCCGGCAATGAAACGTATCATTCACAAGATGATGCGTAATAGAATAGTATCTCTGCGATATCGTTATCCGCACAAAATGGAGGGTCTACTAAGAAGGTGTTCGAGATGGGTGGAATTGTCTAAGGATTCTTTTTTTCTTTTACTGCCTTCATTCTTTATTTTTTATACATTTGTGTAAATATTCATTCCAAAGTTGATCTATAAATTTGAAATTTCATCAAAAAAAAAATATATATAGATGGTGTAAAGTTCATTGAAATCTACTAACTAAAAATTTCTTTTAAATGTAGTTTTTTCTAGGATTTGTTATGTATAACGGTAATTAAGAGATTAAATAGAGAATGTAAATATATGAATTTTAATTATTGGATTTATCATGTATTGTAGCCGAATTTTCTGAGTTTCTAATTCTATTGTTTTTCTTTTGTTATTTATAATAAAATCAATTAAACAATTATTATCAAGTATATATTTTATTAAAAATATTTATATCATTATCTTTGTGAGAGTGAATGAGAGAGCTCGATTCTCCAAAATCACTTTGTAAATAATAGTATAGATTAAAAAAATCAGTTTATGAATTTTTATAGTTATGTAATTATAAAATTGTATCGATTTATAATTTATTATGTTTAATTTTAATAAATTGTATCGATTTATATTATTAATATTTATTGCCATAAAAGATGAAACATAATTAATAAAGAGCTCCTAATTAATCTGATCATCAAGATAGATGCTTGTTTTGATGAATTAGAACTAATTTAACCCAAAAAGATAAGTTATAACTAACTAAAACATAGATGGTGTAAATTTCATTGAAACCTACTAACTAAAAATTTCTTTTAGATGTTGTTTTTTCTATGATTTGTATGTATGACAGTAATTAAGAGATTAAATAGAGGATGTAAATGAAAAACTCTAGCTAACAAACTTTAGGGGGTGTTATTGTTATGGTATTTGAAATGAACTGAAATATAATGACAATCCAGTGTTATTCAATTAATGATTCTAAATTATATTTTTAAATCCAATGTTATTGGATATCTTATTTGTAATCCATCATTAACAGATTTTCAAATCTTGTGTTATTCAATCAAGATTTAAAATCTTGTTTTAAAATCCAGTGTTATTTAAAAGGTAAATGACTTTTAAAATCTTTGTTTATTGAG
>OVBC01003705.1:0-10514 GCA_900406465.1 Noccaea caerulescens | reverse complement strand
ATATATATATATATTATGTTCATATTATTATATGTATAAATTTTTTTTGATCTATGGAAGAAAAATAAAGTTGGTAGAGTTCATATTTTTGTTTTTAAAGTTACTTACGAACAAATAAAAAAAGGAGATTATTTCTACATGAGAAAAGATTTGCATACTTCATTAAGATTAATGATTATGCATAATTTAGCCACAAAGGAAAAACAAAATTTGCAAGTTTATTTTGCTTTTAGTTTAATATGCACACTAATTATCATGTATATGTACCACTTATAAATGAACTTTGAAATTGTTGTGATTAAATAGCCAATCTCACCACCACCTATAATTTATATGAATTGTAACCTACATATGATTAATAAACAAGGAATTATATTTATCAGGATAACACAACATGTGGATTAGGTACACACATATGAGTTTTGATTGTGCTTGAAAAGAAGAAAGATATTGAGATTACCTTGATGGCAATACTTAGATGGTTGTGCCACCTTTCTCTACATTGTTTTCCTACTCGTCCTTCAAAATGTCTTGCGATCAATGCCCAACTTTGGGTCCCATAAAACGCCATTGCTGCTTTCAATTTTCTACATATTTACATGTCCCAACACATAATTTTTTTGAAAGTTTATTATAACATCATAAAAAAAAGGTTATGAAATATAAAAATAATATAGTTATGAGAAATTTGAAGATCGAATTGAATATTAATTTTTATTTTTATATTACGAATAAAAATTAAGAAGACTTGCCTGTACTCCATTTCTCTTTGGCTTTCCTCAAATGGCTGCTTCTCTTCACCACTTTCATGTTTTTCTTTTGATTGGTTTCTATCATCTTGTGATCTTGACAATGATTACTGACCTCTATAGTTGCGCCTTTTACACCGTCAGGCACAAGAAGATCAAATGAATGAGATCCAAGTCCAACCATGAATTTATCAAGCCCTAGCTCATAACCACTATTGATAGCCTTTTCCGAGAATCGTGAAAAATATCGAATATACCCCTAGATTTTATGGGAAATGGAATGTCATGGGCCAAATAATTTTGGTTGTTATTGGTTATAGTATTCATAGGTTCCTAAGTATTGGTTCTCGAGTAGGAATCAACAATACTCACGAATGGATATATTGATGGTTTTTCAGCTATGGAAGGGTTGTGAACTGGAAGATTTTGAGTTGTAACCAAATTTTGGTTGAGCGGAACGGAATTTTGGTTTGGGATCAGTGGTATCAGATTTTGATTATACCCATAAGAAAAACCTCTCAAAATCGGTGAAGGAGACCATCCACTGATAGAAGATTGGCTTAAGTTATCATTAAAAAAACTAATATGATCTTTTTTAGATAAGCTAAATCATCATCAATAAGAGAATGATGAACATTGTTTATGAAGAAATCTTCATTGGAGATATGCAACGAGAAATCCATTTCAACACCAACTCGATTCAGATGATGATTACAATGATTTGTTAAAACAAAATGGAAAAACCGATTAGATCTGAGTTGCAAATACGAAAAGGAGATATCGAAAACCAGAAATGGATGAAAACTTATGCAAAATCTTAGGAAAAAATTTTGGAACTCCGACAAGATGTAACGATACATATAAAGAGATATATAATTTATATTTTTTAGAAGGCAATTCAAAACAAAAAAAAAAGGTCAAAAAGCCATTTTAACATATTTAATCACTCGGTGACAAGTGTGAGTCATTAAATTAAGATAATTTTGGTCAAAGGACTATAACAATAATCATTAATTAATTATTCAATGACGTACTACATATAATTAATACAAAATGGCAAAAGTGTGAAAAGTGCCAAAAAAATACCCCACCGACACATTACTCAAATTTCCTTTATGTCTTTCTCTTTCGTCCTTGTATTTCAAATAATGCATTTCCTTTAAAGTTTTTTTTTTTGCTTCAGTCTCTTCATTAATTCAAACCCACGTTACTGCTAAAATGTCTAAGGGAAACCTTTTTTTGCACATACCATAATTATTTATTTTTTAAAAGATGAAAGTTATTATAAAAAGGATTTGTGATTTTACGTGAGAACATATTATTATAGATACCATTACGCCTGAGATTTTGAGTACTTGTTCGAGTTCGATTCAGGGTTGTTCGTTTTCTCGATTTTGGTTTATGACTATAAGCCTAATTTGGGTATTTTTAATTTTGGTTGGGTTCTGTTAAGTTTCGCCCGAGTTTGGGTACCCAAATTTATTTAATTTAAATGAAATTTGGATAAATTTTGCAAAAATATATTTAATTTTGACATATATAGCTAAATATTTTGGGGAGGGGGTATTTAGGTTATTTTGGTATGAACATAACTAATATATTCAATTTGTAATTGTAATTTTGGGTATTTTGATTATTTTAATTTTAAATATATATAATATTTTAGGTATGTAAATATATTTTGTGTTTTTCAGGTACTCATTCGGCTTTCGGTTTGGTTCAGATTTGGTTTCAGTATTTCAGGTTTAGAAGTTTATAACCTATCACATTTTTGTTTTAGTTTGGGTTCAATTTTAGTTTTTCGGATCGGTTTCGGTTTGTTTATTCGGATTCGGTTAAAAGTCTCGTGCCTAGAATGAAATTCTATTTTTTTCTACTTACCATGATATATTATATAAAAAAACTAGGCTTGAGATTTTATTTTGACTTAGAAATCTGATTTAGTACCAATCCGAAATTATAGCTGATCCGAGCGGGGTTTGGATACATCAAAATACCCAATCAGGAGTAATATTCATTGCAGTTTGGATACCGAGTATTATCCAGATAACAATGCTGAATTTTTTTTTCACGATTATTGTCCAATTTGCTTGATTTCAATTCAACGTTACTCTAATATGATAGATCTACAACTGAAAACTCGAATTAAATGATTTAAAACCATAAAAAATTGATTAATTTTATGTGTTCTATTTGTTGGCCGATTATGACCAAATCCACATGGTCGACCACCGTGGAGCACCTGGCCACCGATTACGGCCACCGCGGCTGCGTTTTCAAACACAAAATATACCACCTTTGAAGCTGTTCTTATAGCCGAACCAATCCAAATCTGGCGAGTACCAAACCCGATCCAATCCAAATTTTTAAAATACCCTATCGGTACCAAAAGTTATAGTCCCAAAATATCTGAAATTCAAAATATCCGACCCGAACCCGATCCGCTAACCCGAATGCCCAGCCCTATTCGAGACTCTCTTTTTCAAAATTATCCCTTTCGGCCTTTTCCGATGAGAGACGAAATGATTTTGCTCGTTGAGTGCGAGTGTGTTATGTGTAGCCTCACTACCTCTCTCTTGCTTCCGACCTCTTTCTCTCTCTGTCTATCTTATTCTCCTTTGCAATCCCTAAATTGTGTTCTTTCCTCCGTCAGTCACTCTTACATGGAGAATGGGGATGGTCGGAGAATTGAAACTCCAAAGTGAAGTCTAAAGTCGGCACACGAACTGAAGCGTTTACAAGCTGTCTCTCGCAATCACCGTCGGGTTTTGCGTTTGCTTCTGGTGCTTGGTCTCTATTCGCTTTGATGGACATGGAAAGGTAGTCTTCGGAGAAATCGTTCGATATTGGGTTTCCTTCTCTCAGTTTTATTTGCCATCGTGTTCAAAAAGTGAAAGAGAGAGAGAGAGAGAGAGAGAGAGAGAAAGATAGAAATAATGGCGGTGGCGACGAGCCTCGCTTCGCTTCTCGAGAAGCTCAAAGTGGAGGATCCATACCTTCCACCGCGAAATTGGGAATACATACATTTAGAGAGCGGTCGATTTCCTCATCCTCCAACTCGTGCTTCTGCTTCTCCTTCGTCTTCTTCTTCCTCTGTCTCTGTAAGTTTAGTGCCGCAACGATTTAGGGCTTTTCAATAAAAAGTTTTTTTTTAAGTAACTGCAATGCTTGGATCGGAAACCTAATACGGGTTTTGGTAAAGTATCAATTTTAGTGAGTGATTTTATTGATTGAGTTTAATTAGGATCAATCTAGGGTTTTGAGTTCCAAAGTTCAGTAAGACAAATAGTGTGTCATCTGCTGGTTTGTATTTTATCCGCTAAGTAATTGAGACTACTTCTCCTCTCTGCCACATTTTCTTACACTTTGTTGATTGTAATAGGAATCGAGCTTGGTTAGGTTGGCGTTGAATGCTCTACAAGGTGTTGAGTCTTCTCTTATTAGCATCGAGCAGCTCTCTTCTGCATTATGCTCTGAGCCAGCTGACAGGACCATCCAGAAAATTCCGAGCTTGTGGCATCGATTGTCAAGCACTGATGCGTTGGGACAGATTCTTAGAAACATAGGCTCCTTTGGTTCGTTGGTCTTTCTTCTCCATAAGTTTGTAGACCATTTCACAAGCTTCAATTTGGATGTTGAAACAACTGTTGAGGGACAGGAGAGCTATAAAGTAGGTGAAAATGAAGATGCCCATAGCAAGAGCTGCTATACGCTTGTTAATCAGGCCTTTGCTATTGCTGTGAGAAAGGTCCTAGAAGGCTATATATCTGGACTGGATACATTATGTGCATCTATAGAACTGAGGCGTTCATCTAACACTGTGGATGGGTCTGACCATGGTTCACCTTGGCTAGGCTGCCTTACAAACGTCGTTCATCCAAAGATAACATTATTGGAAGTTTTCTTACATACTAGAGAGTTACGAACACAGATTGAAGCTCTTGCGAACATATGTGATTTGTATGATATATCCCTATCTTATTGTGGCTCTCCTTGGGAATGTCTGATTACTGAAGCAACCGTGCGATTTCATGGGTTCTACAGAGGAAGCCGCCTGCTTACATACCTATATTCACTACTAAAGGTCAGGCTAAAACATGTTTCCTCTAGTATTCATCCTTTTTTTAATTCTTTTATGATACACATGGTTATCAGTTAATGTTGTAGCCTAGAGGCACCTCCTGCTCCAGTTGTTTCTCATTCATATTTTAGTGATGGTTGCTCTGCGTCATTAAATGTTGCATCACTGTACTCTCTACGCTAGCAATGTTAAATCATGGATTTACATGTTTCAAATTAGCAGAAAGAACATCAGTACATGGCATTATTTAATTTATGCATGTTAAGATGTGGAGCACTTGATGTGGGGATTGAATTTGCAAGTTAATCCTTCATGTAAGTGATATACATAGCCTGATGAGTCTGGAATTCACTCTCGCTTAGAATATTTTTACTGAGCCATGAACTTGTACAATTTAAATCTTCTCTTCTGAATGTCTTTTCCTGTCATAATTTGTTGTAGGTTGCTGATCCTGCTCACAGTGCTATGCTTAAGTTTTTGCTCCTCAAAGCATGTGAGCCTTATTGCGAGTTTATAAGATCTTGGATATTTAAAGCCGAACTTAACGATCCTCATAAGGAATTCATTGTGGAATGTGTCAGTGAGTCGACATTGTATTCTTGCGATAAGCCTGGCATCTCTTCATTGAAGAGGGTGAGTGTAATATACTATTCTCGTGTTCGATCATTGATTTTAGTATCTTTAAACCATTGATATGAGATATCTTCCATTTCTGCACTCTAGGAGCGAGAAGGAGGGCTTGTTCCATGTTTCTTGGACGGCTTCTTGGTACCTATACTAAGGGCTGGTCAACAGCTCCAAGTAGTTACAAAACTTCTTGAATTGTGTAACCTTCCTGCATCTGGACACAAACGTTATGCAGATCTTCTTCCCTGTTGGACTCATTATTCTACCACTAGTCCAGTGTACCCATCTCCAATAACTTTCAGCAAATTGCATATAGAAGTGATAATACAGAAAAGAGGAGATTACTACAGAAGAATGCAAGAAGAACTTGGTGACTTTGCCAAAAAATTTGAACTGTTCCCTGGGCAGGTATCATGCTTCTTTGATTTTTATTTACCAAGCATTAGATCTTGTTTTTATTTCCGAGGCTGTGGTCCTTTTGGTTTATGTGTCTGCTGATACTCTCTCATCGCTATGCTAGCTCTGACTCTACTCGTTTTATGAGCCATTGCTGGTTTTATGTTGTTATGAAATCAATTTTGCCCTAGTAATTTGATATCCTACTAGTTGAACATGATATGAAAATCATTATCATTGGCAGTCTCTCTGATGCAAGATGTCTTATTTAAACAAGACGTTGAAGTGCATGTAATTCACATTAAAACAAAAGATATTTAATGCATGCTACATTGTCAGATCGGTTTTATATTGCGCTGATGATTACTGCAAAACACACTATTCAGCATTGTAGAAGCGTCTCATTCTCTCGTTTTTTGGGACTATGAGCTAGCAGTGGAATTATTGATATAGGGATCCTAAATTCTAACCTTTTTTTTTGCTGCATTGGAATCTATCTAAAAGTTACTTCTGCACTGATTTTTTCAGTTTTATCTCGCATTAACATTTTAATTTAGGTTCCTGGAGCAATATCTTTGCCAATATCCTATGGCAACGGAGAAATTATTCAGAAAAGTTCTGTTTATCTCACTCTGGATGATGGTTTACTAATTTCTTCTACAGCGGGAATGGATTTGACCAGGTCTTCTTCCTGATTCTATGTATTAAGTATCATTTACCTTTAGTCTGCTGAACTTGAATTAATGACATGTTCTTGGGATTTCAGGGACCCGGTAGGTTCGGATTCGGATGACCAGAAAACAGAAGACAGATGGTTTTCAGAGATAGATGCGTCATGCTCATCTGAATGTTCATCGACTAGGGATTCTTTGGAAGAATCTGATGTTAAAGTCCTCGATTCACAGATTGCATTAGTGGGACCTTCGCCAAACTACTTATCAGCCCTACGTTTCTCTGTTGCCTCTGATGGAAACTGTAATCAGATTCTTGTTCAGCATAGTGAATCAGGTTATGTACACAATAATTTTGTGAGGAACGATGAAAAGGCAGATACTCGTGGCCAGTGGATGGATACTGAGCCAAAAGAGTCAACTGAAGTATGTGATAGGGGGCCTCTTTCTATTAAGTCATGGCCCCTTGGCGGATTACCTGGAAATCCATTTTGTGTTGATAAGAAGTACGCAGAAGATGACAGAGAATATCCAAAAATTGATTCAGGAGCTAGGATAATGAATACTGATGAAAGCACACTATTTTTAAACAACATTCCCGAAGGTGGTAACTGTACGAAGCACGAGAGAAAGCATGATTTTCTGGAAAACTGTTCCTCATCAACATTAGATCCTTTGAAAGAGACAAAGGTTAACTACCCTTACGAGGTGCTCAGTATGAATCCTGTGCTGAGATGTGATTTCTTGCGCAAGCATGGTAACATAAACATGAGGGAGCAGAGGAAATCATTGCCTTGGTTTGATTTTTCTGCGGTGGATGATCCTTCCAAATCATGTCTTGCCAGGATACCTGTAGGGTTCCCTATTGATTTTCATGTGGAATGTCATAGTTCCCAGACTGATAGAAAGAGCAATCGCCTTGCCAACCAAGAATGTGGCATAGATAGGTTTGATGTTGAAGATCCTAAAGTTTCTTGCAGTCATTTATCTCCAGGTTTAAAAGCTTGTGCCGAAGAAAAGAATTCTAATGCATCTGGTGGAAGTAGATGGGAGGGTATGCTTCTCAGATCAAATAACCCTGAAAGTAGTGCATTTAGTGATTGCAGACAGAACTCCTCTGGCACATTTGAATTGCCACTAGATTTTGTTATAGACAAGTGTCTACTGCAGGAAATACGTCTTCAGTATCCTACTCAATGCTTTCATTTGCTATATATACATAGTTAGGTTTATATTTAATATTTGGCCGTCAGTTTCTCTCTAGGGTAACATGTCATGACATCACTTGTCCCTTAACAAACAAAAGATATAACTTTGTCAGTAAGCTAGCTATCAAGTTGCTCGAAGAAGGATTTGGCCTGCAAGAACATCTGNGCAGATTGGGCAGATGTATTTGTAGTGTCCCTTTGGCATCATGTAAGTCTGCTTACAATCTATTTTATTGTGATATGATTCTCTTAGGGGAAGCTTATATATATTTCTCTCATTTGGATTCCCAGAAATGGCTTGTGACAGAGGCAGGTAAGAGAATTTCAGAAATCCAAGGGTTTCTAGAATCATCAATTCAGAGATCATCATGTGAACGAGACATTTGCAAGGACAGGTTATTTTTGTACAAAAGACAAGACGCAACGCATCTCCTGCCATCGCACATTGGTATGGTCCTGCACTTAGAAAATTAGTTACTACTCTCCATAGTGAAATTTTTAACCTGATACTTATGTGTCGAAATTTGCAGGAGTGCGTTACTTTGATTTCCTAGGCTTGGGTTATCGTGTTGACTGGCCAATCAGTATAATTTTGACATGTGATGCGCTGAAAGCATATGCTGATGTATTTAGTTTTCTGGTTCAAGTGAAACTAGCAGCCTATGCGTTAACTGATGTCTGGTCTTCTCTCAAGGTAAAGGTTCAACTTTGTTGATTCGCTGCTTGTGACATAGCACCTCTTAACACAAATTTTTGGTGCAATTTTTTAAATTCTTCATGGAAGATGTTATCTGAAAAATGTGTTTAATGTTCTGCTTGATATATCTCATAGTACTATTCATATTCTGGGATTTTGATGGCACAAAGACTATACTGTTCTTATAGGATGTAAGACATGAGATGCATGAGAAGAAAGAGGAGATAGGGAAGCACGAAATCCGGTGGTTAAACATATTGATGAAACTAAGGTAAATTCAAAAATAAAAGCTTCAAACTCTCATAATTTAATGGTGACTCATTGAGCTAAGTATCAATTATTGAATGCGACTGCACGATTAGGTATGGTGATCAAATTTCTTCTGGCATTATCATTTATAAAATTAACAGAAAGCATTGATATCAATCCATACAATTTATGTAAAATTTCTATGTCTTTTGAGAAACATTTGTATTGTTTCTTGATCACACTGTGCTTCTATAATACACAATGCATTTTTCAGATTATGAAGTCTATATGTTATCTTTGACGTCTTTCTGTATTTGCTAGGCATCAGGTCAACCATTTTGTATCAACACTACAGCAATATGTACATTCAGAGTTATCACACGTATCATGGTCCAAGTTCCTTCATTCCCTGAAGCATAAGGTCTGGACATTACACTACTGTGTATTTCGTCAATCTATGAATATGCTTCTATGGTGTCTGCTGAAATGTTACGCAACCTAAAAGGAAAATTATTTGTTTTCGATTGTTGAGTATAGCTAATGGTACTGGTTTAACATCGTTGCTTAGCTAATCTGAAACCGAAGTGCGTATAGTGTATAATTTTATTGCAAAGTCAGTGGCGTTTTGTCACTTTAATTGATTTCCTAGTTTTTCAGGTAAAGGATATGATGGATCTTGAGTCTGTGCATATGGCTTATCTAAGTGAAGCTCTGCGCATGTGAGTCTTGTTTCTATATCGGCTTCAGAAGCCAATATTTTGCTTCCGACGTTTCCTAACAGCTCGTTTTTATCAAACACTTGCAGATGTTTCCTATCTGATGAAACCCGAGCAATATCCAATATCATAGAGAACATCTTGCAATGCGCACTGGACTTCCGGTCTTGTCTTCCCAGAGGCACTCTAGGGATTAACACATCTCAGGTAAAAGAAGAACATATCAAATCTTTTTGTTTTCCGCGGGAGTTGCGAGAAGTTGAGTTTATATTTCACATTAAACAGGTGATGATGGTGAAGCAAAAGTTTGACAAAGAGTTAAAGGAACTGCATTTGTGTCACCTGAGATCACCAAAACATGGGAGGTTTGTGCTCTCACGCTTCTGGGACTGCCTCAATTTCAATCTTTTTTATTCAGATATTCTTCATGACTCTAACATCTTCGCTCTTGTTCCTTAGAAATCAATATATGATAATGATACTCTTGTGTATATTTTTTTGTCAAATATGATTCACCACCATAGTTTTGTGTGTTTAATTAAATTCAATACAGTTTTCGCTTGAATAATTGAGTGGTAACGAAATAGTGAAATGAGTCAACAGTATCTAATGCTTTTGTGCTGTATATTTTGGTTTTTTGTGAAACATGATTCATCTCCATAATACTTTATGATTTTATATGCAGATTGTGGAAATTTTTAGAATAATATTTCATGTATATTTTTCTTTAAAAAATATCTTACTATAGTAAAAATTAAAATCTTAAGGAATAACTAAAGATAAGTTTATATTTTGTTTTAAAATTCCCTTACAGTTTAGATTTATTTCCCAAAAACGAAACATCTAAGGACAGTTCAACATCGGAGCAACCAATCATTATTTAGATTTTTTTTTCATTTTTGGATAGAAACTTTTATATCCTTTCTTACTTCTCCCACTTTGAAACTTATGACAGTTTTATACCATTTTTTTTTTCCACTTTTAAAATCTCATTTCACCTATTTCTTACTACAAAACAAACCTATCAAAGCTACTCCATGAGAAACTGCCATGTGTCACTCTAAATTTTTGATATATGTCTATTTTTCAATTCAACATCAATTAAGTTTTTTTATCAAGC
>OVBC01003703.1:0-10525 GCA_900406465.1 Noccaea caerulescens | reverse complement strand
AAAGATACTTGGTCCTGAAGTACCATATTTAAGTGCAATTGGTGCACCTATGTATCTTGCGAATTGTACTCGTCCTGGCATATCATTTGCCATCAATCTCTTGGCAAGATTTAGCTCCTCCAAGACATTGGAATGGAATTAAACATGTCTTTCGCTATCTTCAAGGAACGATTAATTTAGGATTATTTTATCCTAAAAATACAGATGGCCAAATGATTGGTTTTGCAGATGCTGGAAACTAGTTACGTTTTTACTGTCGGAGGAACCGCTATATCATGGCGCTCTCATAAACAAACACTTATGGCCACTTCCTCAAACCATGCTGAAATCATTGCGCTCCACGAAGCAAGCAGAGAATGTGTTTGGCTTAGGTCAATAAGTCAACATATTCAATCAAGTAGTGGAATCCGGGCGAATACGGAACCAACCATCTTATATGAAGATAATGCTGCTTGCGTTGCTCAAACAAAAGAAGGATATATCAAAAGCGACAGAACCAAACATATTCCACCAAAGTTCTTTTCATATACTCAAGAGCTTGAAAAGAATAAAGCCATTGAAGTGAAGTATATCCAGTCATCGGACAATGCCGCTGATGTCTTCACAAAGTCACTACCCACCTCGACATTCAAAAAGCATATCCATAACATTGGAATGCGTCATCAACGAGATCTATGAAATCAAGTTATTCGAGGGGGAGCTTACTAGTTGCACTCTTTTTACCTTACTATAATTTTTTTCCCACAGGGTTTTTCATAGAAGGATTTTTAACGAGGCAACTGAAAGCATGTAAAAAGAAATATAAATGATAATGGACTCCAAGAGGGAGTGTCACGAAAGTCAATAAACACTTGCGTGAAGAAGAGAATATGGAGCCCATCACCATTAAATTTAACAGTAATATTTGTCGAATGTAGTTCTATAAATAAGGTGATTTCGCTTCTCATTGTAACCACTACAAGTGAAATAATATATTCAACTCTTTCTCTCTTCATCTGATTGGTATTCACACTTCTCCTTCTTCCCTTTATAAAAATATAATCGCTTTATATTTTCACTTTATAAACACTTTTATAATTTAATAATAGTTCAAACCTTTATATAATATAATTATAACAATATATATATTATCATGGATTTTTCTCTTCCGCCCATCCCAACAAAAAAGAAAAGAAAAACATCTATTATTACTCCTCTCGGACATGGGTACATATATTAAGATGTTTTTGACTTTTTATTTCTTTTAAAGACAAATCATTAATACTCTGTTACTTTATATTTTCTTCTATTACTTCCTGCTTTCTTTTAAACTAAAAACTTACTTTCTCAAATCAATTTTTTTTCTTTTTAATTTTTAATTATTATTTTTTTGCATTGAACTCTAAAACAGGGTGAAACAAAAATTAATACCCAAAACTGCTTATAATTTGGGACAGATGAAGTAATAAAAGTTGACATTATAGACTTTAAAAAACATCCGTATAGGATTAAAAAACACAATTTGATTGGTCAACGTAAGTATTTACATTATTAAGAAAATTTTCAATTTCTAAATATAGAGTATATAAGGAAATTAAATATATATGATATTACAAACCAATTTTATAATTCCTAAAATTAATTAATTATTTTCAATTTTATTTTTCAGAAAAGTAAACGCAATTGTATTGGTTAACATAAGTATTTAAATAATTAAGAAAATTTCCAAATTTTAAATATACAAGAGATAAGTAAATTAAATATATAGAATTTTAAACAACCAATAGAATCATTTCACATCATCACTAAAGATAATTAAATAATTTCCTTTTTATTTTTCAGTTTTTTTTTATTAATTAAATACTTTAGAAAATAAAGAAATTATATTTTCTAATAACAACAAAAATAAAACTATGTTATATTAAATTAGTTATATAGGATTTTAAACAACCAATATTATTGGTACATATAAATTTATCTAAATTTAAGAAATATTTAAGAGGTATGTAAGATATGGAAAATATGTATAAGTTTTTATTAACACCAAATATCTACTTAGGATTAAATTACAAAATTTTCTTAATTTCAAATAAGGATTTCAATTCTACAAATAATCACTTAAAATTATAACAATAAAACTAATTTTATATAGCATATATCAAATCTGGCCTAAGATCCTCTGGGATCTGAGCCACTAACTCCTCTGAAGGATGAATGCACTTTCTTAACATCGAAACATGAAACACCTTGTGAAAGGCTCTCATGATCGGAGGTAAGTCCAACCGATACGCCACTGGTCCAACTCGCTCCACCACTGGAAACGGACCCATAAACCGCGGACTGAGCTTTTTCTCTGCTATGGATCAGTTAGGACCCCTCAACATAGCCATCTTGAGATACACACGATCTCCCACCTGAAACTCCAGTTCACGTTTCTGCCTATCAGCGTAACTCTTCTGCCTATCCTGAGCCTCCTTCATATTCAGCCTCAGAACACAGATCTTCTCTGTCGTTTCCTGAACAAAGGTAGCTCCATAAATGCTGTGCTCCCCCACTTGGGTCCAGCATAAAGGCATCCTACATGGCCTCCCATACAAAGCCTCATAAGGAGCAATGCCAATACGCGCCTGGAAACTACTGTTGTAGGCAAATTCTGCCAAACACAGATGATCAGCCCAATGGCCACTCCAATTTAGTACACACATCCTCAGCAAGTCCTCCAAAGTCTGGATAGTCCTCTCTGACTGTTCATCTGTGTGTGGATGATAAACTATACTCATATGCACCTTAGTGCCCATCTCAGTCTGAAACGCCCTCTAAAACTCAGAAGCGAATCTCGGGTTTCTGTCCGACACAATACTGGCTGGCACTCCATGCATCCTCACAATCTCTCGCACAAATTTCCTAGCCAAAACAGCAGCTCCATATGTCTTCTTAATGGCTAAGAAATGTTCTGACTTGGTCAACCAATCCACGATGACCCAAATAACATCAAAAATCCGAGAGGTAGGTAATCCACTACGAAATCCGTTGTGATCATATCCCACTTCCATTCTGGAATGGGCAAACTCTGCAGAATACCACCTGGAACCTAATGCTCTGCCTTGACCAAAGAACAAGTGTTGCACCTCGCAACCCAGTCAGCCACATCTCTCTTCATCCCGACCGAGTGATAATACCGTTTTACATCACGGTACATCTTGGTCGCACCCGGATGAATCAAGAACTTACTCGCATGAGCCTCTCTCAAGACCTCCTGTCTCAACTCCTCAACCTTGGGTACACAAACCCGACCACGAACCAAAATCGTCCCGTTCGTAGAGACCTGATACTCATAACCAGCTGCCCGCGAAGCATCAACCAAACTCTGATCACCCTGCTGAGCCACTCTGATCCTACTGAATAAGTCTGCCTGATCAACTGCCTCCAAACCTAAAGGCTCCTCTGACATAGCACAAAGACGCAATGTACAAATCTCGCTGACCAAAGCCTCCACATCCTGCTCTCGAGCTGAATCAACTCTCCGTCGACTCAACGCGTCTGCCGCTAAGTTAGCCTTGCCCGGATGATAGACAATATCCAGGTCATAGTCTGCCAAAAACTTAACCCAACACGTCTGCCTCGCATTCAGCAAAGGCTGAGTAAATATATGCTACAAACTCTTGTGATCTGTAGATATCTGCACTGAACCACCATAAAGATAAGACCTCCAGATCTTAAGCGCAAAGACCACTGCTCCCAACTCAAGATCATGTTTAGGACAGTTGCGCTCACTGCCCTGCAACTGTCTCGAAGCATAGGCAATCACTCTGCCCTCCTGCATCAAGACAGAACCCAGAACAACTCCTGAAGCATTTGTATACAACACATAAGGCTTCCCCGGATCGGGTAATGCCAACACTGGTGTACTAGTCAACAACTCCTTGAGCTTCCCAAAGCTCTCCTCGCACTCCGGCGACCATACAAACGGCACATCCTTGCCAGTTAACCTCGTCATTGGCTGAGACATGCTCGCAAAAGCCCTTGACGAACCTCCTGTAGTAGTCTGCTAAACCCAGAAAACTCCTGATCTCGGTAGCACTACTCGATCTAGGCTAATCCCTGATAGCCTCAATCTTAGCCGAATCTACAGACACTCCCTCTGCAGAAACAATGTGGCCAAGGAAACTCATCTCTCTCTGCCAGAAACTGCACTTGCTCAACTTAGCATACATCTGCTGCTCTCAAAGCTTCTCCAGAACCAACCTCAAGTTAGTCGCATGCTCCTTTGGACTCCTCGAATATACCAAAATGTCATCGATGAAGATGATAACGAATACGTCCAAAAACTCCTTGAACACATCGTTCATCAACCTCATGAAAGCTGCCGGCGCATTAGTCAAACCGAAAGGTATGACCACAAACTCAAAATGCCCGTATCTCGTCCTGATCGCCGTCTTGCGAACATGTACCTCATCTATCGGGATCTGATGATACTTCGATGCCAAGTCAATCTTGGAGAACCAAGTAGTACCCCTCAGCTGATCCAACAACTCATCAATCCTCGGGAGAGGTTACCTGTTCTTCACTGTGACTCGGTTAAGTCTCCGGTAATCGATGCACAACCGGAATCTTCCATCCTTCTTCTTCACGAACAACATTGGCGCTCCCCACGGCGACACACTTGGCCGAATAAAACCTTTGCTCAAAAGGTCCTCTAGCTGCTTCTTCAGCTCCACCAACTCTGTTGGCGCCATCCTGTAAGGTGTCTTCGATATCAGAGCTGTCCGCGGCTCTAGCTCAATCATGATAGGATACGACTAGGACGGTGGTAATCCCTTTAGCGACCAAAACACATCCTCAAACTCCTAGACAACGTGAATATCCTCCAAGGCCACCTCACCACTGGACCTCGACATCACAATCGTCGCCAGATACGCCTCGCAACCTCGTTCTATCATCTGCTCAGCCTGAATAGCCGAGATCACAAGACTCCCGAAAGTCGGTCTCACTCCCTGATAAACCAACCTCCCTGCATCCCACTCGAAAATAACTATGCCTCTATAGCAATCCAGATGAACCCGGTAGAACGACAACCAGTCCATCCCCAAAATTACGTCATATAGCTCCACCGGACTGATGACTAAGTCTGCTGGCATCGACTGCCCCGCAATCTGCACGTCCCCTGCTCTAGCACGGCCCAAAGTAGCCAGGAATCCTCCACCAGCTACCTTGACCAAACCCACACGCTCACCAGCGCTACTATGGATGCCTCTGCTCTCGGCACACTCCAGAGTAATAAAACAATTAGATGCTCTAGAATCAAACAACACGTGGGACTCAAGACCGCCCACTAACAAGGTCCCTACACAATTCCACAAGTGTTGAGAACCCTAAACTCTATCACAGTAAAATAAAGAAAACACACTACCATAACCACGATTATACACTAAGAATTTACGAAATGTGAATTAGAAATTTTACCTGTGATTTGGCCCCCCTAACTCGACTGGCCCACCTCTGACGAAGAGTACACCCGCAACGCTGCTTCAATCCGACCCAAAGGCTGCACCGCTGCGATCTGCGACACTGGTTGGGCCGCCACTGGCTGCACCGACGCCACCGACATTTGCTGCAACTTGGGACGCATCGGCCTGATATGTCCCGGCTCCCTGCAGTAGAAATACACCTTGGCATCCCTGGATGCCTCCCTCTTGGGACTACTAGCCACTCTGTGCTCTGTGCTCCCACAACCATAGCAACTGCCACGAATACTCTGACTACTGACAGACATCTCGTCTGCTCTCCTCTTCTGGCCCGGCGCAGGCCTGCCGCCCCTGCCAGAACCAGAACCAAAACTCCTACGCTGCTGCTGCTGCTGGCCCCTCGGCTGGGTAGCAAGAGCAACCGCAGCTGGAACAGCTACCAAACCAACCTGCTCACGAAGGTCCTCCTAAATGGAGGCCGCTAACTCCACCAACTCTGACCTCGTGGTGTACATACCACCTCTGCACTGAGTCCTGATGCTCAACCGAAGTCCCTGAAAGAACCTCTGCATCAGAGCCCACTCGCCCTCCATACCACACCCAGTATGGACCACCAGCCTACTAAACTCGGCGTCGTACTCCCGCACTGACCTCTCTCCCTGAGACAGTGCCATGAACCTCATCTGAAGTCTGTCTCGCCTCCTGAGGAAAGTACTTGGCGTTGAACTCCGCTAGGAAGTCGCCCCAAGTCCAAACTGCCCTCCTAGTCTCGACAGACCGCCACCATAAATGTGCATCTCCACCAAGGTAATGCACAGTCAACTCCACCTGGTACTCCTCTGGACATCTGACCGAACGGAAGTTCCGCTACAGTCTCTGACGCCACTCATCGGCCTCCTGTGGACCGACTCTGCCCTCGAAGATAGGCGTCCCAATCCTCTACATCGCCCAACAAAAGCTGCACCCTGTTGTGCCCCGGTCACTGGAAGTGCACCCGCAGCCTGCTGTGGAACCGCCTGTGGAAGACGTGCCAAAAGCTGCGTCAGTAGCCCCATAACCTGGTCACCTAAACCATGAGCTGGAGCCGCGCCCCCACCTTGGGCCGCCCCAACCCCCGCGCCACCAACGGCACGGTCAAATCTGGCCTGAAATCCTTTGGGATCTGAGCCACTAACTCCTCTGAAGGATGAAGGCACTTCCTCAACATCAAAACATGAAACACCTTGTGAAAGGCTCTCATGATCGGAAGTAAGTCCAATCGATACGCCACTGGTCCAACTCGCTCCACCACTGGAAACGGACCCATAAACTGCGGACTGAGCTCTTTCTCTGCTATGGATCAGTTAGGGTCCCTCAATATAGCCATCTTGAGATACACACGATCTCTCACCTCAAACTCAAGCTCTCGCCTACGCCTAACAGCGTAACTCTTCTGTCTATCCTGAGCTTCCTTCATGTTCAGTCTCAAAACACGGACCTTCTCTGTCGTTTCCTGAACATAAGTAGCTCCATAAATGTTGCGCTCCCTCACTTGGGTCCAGTATAAAGGCGTCCTACATGGCCTCTCATACAAAGCCTCAAAAGGAGCCATGCCAATGCTCGATTGAAAACTGTTGTTGTAGGCAAACTCTGTCAAACACAAATGATCTGCCCAATGACCACCTCAATCCAGCACACACATCCTCAGCAAATCCTCCAAGGTTTGAATAGTACTCACTGACTGCCCATCAGTCTGCGGATGATATGATGTGCTCATAAGCACCTTAGTGCCCATCTCTGCCTGAAACGCTCTCCAAAACTCTGAAGCAAATCTAGGATCACGGTCTGAAATAATACTGGTTGGCACTCCATGCAGCCTCACCATCTCCAGCACAAATTTCTTAGCCAAGACAGCCGCTCCATCTGTCTTCTTAATGGCCAGAAAATGTGCTGATTTGGTCAACCGATCCACAATCACCCAGATAGCCTCATAAGTCCGCGAGATAGGTAATCCCACCACGAAGTCCATCGTGATCATATCCCACTTCCACTCTGGAATGGGAAAACTCTGCAAAACACCACCCGAAACCTAATGCTCTACCTTGACCAACGAACACGTTGCACTTCGCAAGCCAAACAGCCACATCTCACTTCATCCCGATCCAGTGATAAAACCGTTTGAGATCACGGTACATCTTTGTCACTCCTGGATAAATCGAGAACTTGCTCGGAAGAGCATCCCTCAGAATCTGCTGTCTCAACTCCTCAACCTTGGGTACACAAACCCGACCACGAACCAAAATCGTCCCATTCGATGAGACCTGATACTCCGAAACAACTGCTCGCGATGCATCAATCAACTCTGCTCACTCTGCTGAGCCACCGTGATCCTACTGAGTCGTCTGCCTGATCAACTGCCTCTAAGCCCTAAGGCTCCTCTGAAATAGTACAAGACACAACGTGCTAATCTCGCCCACCAAGGCCTCCTCATCCTGCTCTCGCGCTGAAACAACCCTCCGTCGACTCAACGTATCTGCCACCTGATTTGCCTTACTTGGATGATAGATAATCTCCAAGTCATAGTCTGCCAGAAACTCAACCCAACGTGTCTGTCTCGCATTCAACAACGGCTGAGTGAAGATCTACTATAGACTCTTGTGATCCGCCTAGATCTGCACTGACCCGCCATACAAAAGACCTCTAGATCTTAAGTGTGAAGTCCCCACTCCCAACTAAAGATCATGCGTAGTGCGATTATGCTTGCCACCCTTCAATTGCCTCGAAGTATAGGCGATCACTCTGCCCTCCTGCATCAAGACAACACCCAGACCAACTCCTGAAGTATTCGTACACACCACATAAGGCTTCCCCGGCTCGGGTAATGCCAAAATTGGTGTACTAGTCAACATCTCCTTGAGCTTCCCAAAGCTCTCCTCGCACTTCGGCGACCAAACAGACGGGACATCCTTTTTCGGTCCACTTCGTCATTGCCTGCGACTTGCTCGCAAACCACTTGACGAATCTCCTCTAGTAGCCTGCTAAACCCAGAAAACTTCTGATCTCGGTAGCACTACTCGGTCAATCCTTGATAGCATCAATCTTCGCTGGATTTACTGAATTCCCTCTGCATAAACAATGTTACCCGAAAATCCCATATGTCGCTGCCAGAAACTGCACTGGCTCAACTTAGCATACAGCTTCTGCTCCCGAAGCTTCTACAGAACCAAACTTAGATGAACCTCATGCTCCTCTAAACTCCTCGAACTCCTGAACCACTCAGATATCCCCGATGGCAACCTGACCACTGGACTCCGACATAACGTTCGTCAAATATGCCTCGCAACCTAGCTCTATCATCCGCTCTGCCTGAATAGTCAAGATCACAAGACTCTCGGAAGTCGGTCTCACTCACTGAAACCCCAATCTTCCGCCAACACGCTCAAACACCACTCTGCCTCAACAACAATCTCGATGGACTCGGAAATGCGCTAATAAGTCCATCCCCCGAATAACGTTATACAGCTCCACCGAACTGATGACCAAAACTGCTGGCATCGAATGCCCAGCAATCTGAACATCCACTGCTCTAGCACGGCTCGAAGAAGCAATGAATTCTCCACCGGCCACCTTGAACTAACCCGAACCCTCACCAGCGCTGCTCCGGATGCCACTGCTCTCGGCCCGCTCCTGAGTAATGAAGCAATTAGATGCTCTAGAATCAAACAACACATGAGACTCAACACTGCCCACTAACAAGGTCCTTTCACAATTACAAGCGTCGAGAACCCTAACAACTCTATCACCGTAAAATAAAAGAACAGACGACCACCACAATTCTACTACTAAGAATTTACGAAGTCTGAGTCAAGAATTTTCCTCTGATCTGCCCGGACTGACTAGTCTGGCCAACCTCTGCCGAAGAATACCCTCTCGGCGCCTCTCCACTCTGACCTAACGGCTGCACCGCTGCGATCTGAGACACTGGCTGAGCCACTACTGGCTGAAATGCTACTATAGCCATCGGCTGCAACTCGGGACACATCTGCTTGATCTGCCCCGACTCTCTGCAATGGAAGCACGCCTTAGCATCCCAATCTGACTCCCTCCTAAGATAGCTCGCCACACGGTGCTCCGTACTCCCACAACCAAAACAACCACCACGACCACTTTGGCCGCCTCCAGGAACCTCGTCCCACCTCCTCTTCTGGCCCTGCGCAGGCTTTCTGCCAGAACCATAACCAAAACCCGGACCTCTGCGCTGCTGCTGCTGTTTGCTCCTCAGCTAAAACGTAGGAGCAACCACAGACGGAACAACCACCGGACCAACCTGCTCACGCTGATCCTCCTTAATCGAAACTGCCAGTTTTACTAGCTTTGCCTTCAAGAAACGCGTAGCAAACCTCTGCATCTGCCCCACCATCTCTAGATAAGGCGGACTCTCACTACAAGAAAACATGTCATTTGCGACGATAATTTGCGACGAAAAAAAATCGTCGCTAAAATACGTCCATTTTGCAACTAATTTGGAACGAAAAACTATTTCGTCGTAAAGGCGTCGTAAGTTGAGACAAAAATATTTGGTCCTAACATCGTAGTAAACTTGCTTCGACATTACGACAGATTGACCACGTTATACAAAATCGTCGTTAATTCGTGGTAAATTTATGACGATTTCACATCGATCTTTTTGTGTAGTTATATAACGTCGAATTAACAACGAGTTTAAGTGTGACTTTAATTTTGACGTAACATCGTCGCAAAATTCCTACGTTTTTACAACGAAAGAGTTAGGTGAGCGTATGATTTATAACGTGTGTTAAAGATTGACACCGGTTTTTTAACAACAGTTCAAATCGATGTTAATTCGTTGTAAAAAAATGAAATCGTTGGAAATTGGTTAGAAATTTCCGTTGCAAAGTCGTTGTAAAGTTAACAAAGGTTTCTATATATACCGTGAGTTCCAATGACGAATTTTAAACACATAAACTTCCTCTACCAAAAAACTAATAAAATCTGAGAAAAAAATAAAATATGTCAATTTATCAGCTACGGTCGTGGATGTACAATCGTAACAATTCCGACGGGTTGCTGAGGAAAGAGTT
>OVBC01003702.1:0-10527 GCA_900406465.1 Noccaea caerulescens | reverse complement strand
TATGATAATACTTACGCATCTCTTATAACCATGTGATGCAGATAAAGACTAAGTGTGACCGCGGGATCGAGACTGAAGAGGGAGATGTAGGATGTGTTGTTTTATGATTACTGTTTTATGGAACATGGTGTTAGCTTGTTAGATTATTTATGTTTCTGGTTTTGATTTATGTTGGTTATTGGGTATTGTTGATTGGTTTATTTGGTTATTTATTTATTGGTTTAAGACTTCCGCTGAGTATTGATTTAATTATAAAAAAAAAAAAGACTGGTTGTTTCAGAGAGAGAGTAATAAATATTTAGTGGTCTAAGATATGTATTGAATTGTAAATGTAGAGAAAATGAAAAATGTTTAGAAAGGACACATGTCATAATTATAGGAAGACACATGTTAACCCCTTAATGCCAATTAATGTCATAATTGGTATGGATAAATTTGGTGGTTTTGAAAATGTGTAGTGTTTGGATTCTTGTTCTATTGTTCTTCTATGAGCTCATTCTTGTTATATATTAAGGCCTCTTTTTATTTATTAGATACTAAATCATGAAAAATTGGTTATACATTGAGGTCTCTTTTTGTTTATTAGACAATAAATTATGAATAGTATAAGCTGAGTTTAATGACATGTAATCACATTTAATTTGAGTATTGTTTTAATTTTCTAATTAAATAGATTTTATTATGAGTAAATGCATATCTATAGTTAATGTAGTGAAATGATATTACAGGGTTAAAAGTATCAAATATAATCCTTTTTATAATGAAGTTTTACTACACAATCAACATAAAAAATAATATTGAAAAAAAAAATTATGGTTACTAAGAATTTTTAAATCATGTATAAAATGTGAATTTCTACATATTTATTTGTTTCGATTTCAAACTAAAAAGAAAAACTTATTTTAAAAATAATTGGAAGTTAAACTTGATATGATTTTTAATATATATATTTTATTTAGTTTATACTTACGATTTTTTCTAATAATGTTGAATATATATGGAGTGTTACAATATTTTGTAACTAATATTATGGATATCTTAGAAAATTTAATTACACCATTAGCTCATGTGATTAAACTTTATTACATAAATAGAAAATTTAATTAGACCATTACCTCATATTATTTAGTTAGTTACATGAGGTAATGATCTAATTAAATTTTTTAAGATATGTATTGTGTAATAAATTATATTCCCTCTGTTTCTAAAAACTTGATGTTTTAGAAATTTTTTTGTTCCACAAAGTTTGATTTTTTAGATTTTTTTTTATTATTTATTAGCAAATGTAAGCTGATTGTGAGATCCAAGAACATTGTTGAATTGCTATTGGTTCATATTAATAGTAAAGTGATTATTGAGAGAAAAATAATACATTTAAAGCTATATATTAATTATTTTTTAATTTAAGTGAAAACTCTACAACATCAAATTTTTAGAAATAGAAGAAATAATAAATATGTAGTGGTCTAAAATATGTATTGAACTGTAAATGTAAAAAAAATGAAAAATGTTTAGAGAAGACATGTCATAATTATAAAAAAACACATATCAACTCTTCAATGAATTACTAAAGAAGATAACCTATAATATTTAAATAGATAGATAGATACAGATGGGCTAAAATCACCGTACCCCATCTAGAATAAATAGATTTTACGAATAAACAAAGAAAAAAATGGATTACTGTTTATTAGTTTAAGAAAGACAGAGTTGTCTTTATGCTTAGTTAAAAGAAGTAATACAAGTTGTAATTTCATTTCTTCTTTTGCTAACTCTTACACGTCGTAATATTTGATATAAATTTTGATGCTGAAAACAGAGGTTAGAAACAAATAAAACGTCAGCAATTTAGGGACTGTGAGTATACGCCAAACTGAAATGAGCTGGACTATTTTTTATTTTTTTCTGTTAATGTGGCAATGTCACAAGTCGTCAGCGAAGAGAGATACAAGAGACACGTGGCGTGATGTTAGGTCAACAAGGTGACAAACCCCGTACCTTCACTATTTCTTGGTTCTTCTTCTTTTTTCTCTTTAAACAGAATAAAATTGAGAATAATGCCTAGCTGACATTTTCACACGTGGCAATGCGACCTTTGTATTATTATCCATGCAACTCCAGCACACGTGGTCATTGCCAGTGGGCTTCATTTACGGATCCGCCTTGTAAATGCTTAATACTACCATGTTTAAAATAAATGAGATTTCTTCTTAATTTATTTATGACCATATTATAATGATAGTCGTTGACAAAAAAGGAAGAGTAAAAAAAGCACAAGATAGAATGATAGTTAAGCCTTCAAAATTGAAAACCTCTACGTATTATGTTAGTCTTGGACCAATTTAACACACAAATATTTTTGCATGATCAAATCTTTTCTCCAGTAGGCTTTTGGTAACTACGTTATAAATTATAACACCCGAAGAGTCATTTTCAGATAAAATGAAAGCTTGCATGACTTTCCAACAGGTTACATTTCTTGTTTCATATCTTGAAGAAAATGATTGAATGTACCCAAATCTTTTATTATGAGAACAACAGGTTCGAGTGCAGATCTTAGACCAAGACACTAGGATTCAGGGAAGCAAAGCCAAGGAGTTCTGGGTTCTGCTCGAAGGACGACATGTTCTCTTCAGGCAGTGTGACAAACGCTTCAATTCCTTGTCCGTCCTTGGAATCCATCAATATCGCTAGATTGTCAAATGCTGGAGCCACGTTACCGACAACCCAAACCGGAAATCCCCATCCAAAACTGGCCTCGTAAAGTGGTAGCTTGCACCAGCTACTCACGGTGTAGGGCTCGTGAGTCTCAAAGCTCATCCTTGAATAATTAGTGAGCATCAGATTTGCTAGTTTAGAGCCGATCAACGAAGTATCTTCGTCTTCGATCAAGACTCGTAAGTCCTCCGCCTTTTTCCGTAAGTCTTTCACGGCCTCTTCGATTTCCACTTCCCCTTCTCGACCAATACTCAAGAGCGCGGAAGAGAACATGATATTTCCGATCATGCTTTCTGGCAGAAGAGAAGGTATCTTGGAGCGCAAGTTAGCGAGCTGGATCAGAACTTTGTGATCACAAGTCGTTGTCGACTTCGAAGAAGCAGCAGCGACGAAGCACTTCCAGAGAAGAGCAGTGACGCTCTCCACCCGCGTAGGTCGGTATACGGTCTCTGCTTTGGTCCTAAGCTCTTCAACCTTAGAGGCTTCGAAAACGAATCTCTTCGTGACGTTGCTTCTCTTGTCGGTTTTCTCGTCCACCACCGGAAGCTTAAAGGCCTCATTTGCTGGTGGGTAGAAATTTGCTGCAGCAAACTCGGGACCGACCACCGCTTCCCCGGTCTCTCCTCGAGCCATAGCAGACCAAGTCCGAATGAAAGTCGAGATGGAGGCTGCGTCGGCAATTTTGTGAGTGATGCAAACTCCGATGGCCATGCCGCCGCATTCGAAATAAGTCGCCTTCACGAGCAGCAGAGGCCATGTAGCAGCAGCTACGTAAGGGTTGTGTACGGAGTCTAGAGGAAGTAACTGTTGGAGGGCTTTTAAATCTGGGGATTTCAGAAAATCAGTGAGAGGACAGTTATCGACACGAGCGTCGACAAAGACAGCTCCTTCGTCGTTACAGTCGACAGTGACACCGTTGATTTTTCCGGCAAGAGGGTAGAACTTGGTCAAGGTTTGGGACAGAGAAGTCTTGAGATCAAATCATTTTTGGTGTAGAAGAGAAAGGCGACTGTGTAAATGGGAGGAAGGATGTGATCATAAATAGATAGTTGGAGAGTTCGGAGATCGTTTGGAGTTGTGGAAGATGGTTTTATGATTTCTTTAGCGATTGTTTCAACTTTCATCGTCTTCATCAATTATATTTTCCTCTCTTTTTTCTTTTTCTTTTTTTGATTCTCTTTCTCTTATTTGGACGTAGAGGAGTACTCTATTTATGCAAGTGTTCTTAGTTCTTACATAAAAATCTATAATTATCTTTAAAAATGTTGGGGTGGTAAATTATTTAACTTAACCGCATTGGTCATGTCAAATAAAACCATGTTATTAGTACAGCTCTTCCAATTAATTTATTTATATCTATTTATATTTATCCAAAAAAAAGTAATTTATTTATAATTTACAGCTGTACCATTTATATCTTTAAAATTGTTGGTGGGAAATTATGCAACTACATTAATTATTTAACCGCATTAATTACTAACTATATAAATTACTTGGAAGAGCTGTACTAATCTTGTCGGCTTTTATCTTCAATTAGTTTTTTTATTTTCTGCTGTTGATGTATATTATTCTTCAGTTATCTTCGCTCGGCTTTATCTCAATTTGTTTACTCTTATGCCGATGTGTATTATTCATCGTTATCGTCGCCATGAATTAACCAAATTTTATTATAAAGAAAAGAAATTCATTTTCTTAATATAACATATTTTGTCGTACATTATACATAGAATATCAATCCTAAATAATTCTCAAACTAATGTATTGGGGATTAAGTACCAAAACATAATTAGAAACAAAAAATCAAATTAATTATTAATATATTAGACTTTTCAACCTGGAAGAATTTTCCTAATGACGTTTTCAATATAATTTTATTGATTTTTAAGAGTGATCATATTTTTAAGGTTATTTTGTTCTGTATTATACATTTTTATTTATTTTTTACTGATTCTAAAATATTATGTTATCAATCACGTTAATACGCGGTACCTAATCTAGAAAAAAACCTAATTAAAAAAATATAGAAAAAACGATCATCTATATTCTAACAAAAAAATGTTTCATATTACTATCGGAAAATTTTTTCATATTCTAATGTAAAAATATTTCATATTCTAATGGAAAAAAATATATTTTTGCATGCCATATACTAACAGAAAAATGTTTCATATTATAACGAAAAAAATAAAAAGTATATTTACCATATACTATATAGCCATCAGTCTTTTACAAGAACAACATGAAGAACGAAGATCAAAAGTACTGGATAAATTTTATGCATGATTCTTCTTGAAAAGTTTCGGCTTCGAACTTATAATGATCAAGAGATCAACAATTTAACAATATTATTTATTATTTAAATATATATCTTATTACAATATGTTTATGACAAAATCATTATACTAAAGTAGTTTATGTTATTCATAAATTTTTTATTGAGTTCTCAATATTTTTTGACTTACTTCTAAGAGTAATCATATTTTTTAATATTTATTCGTAATTTAGTTTAAAAATCTTAAAATAAACTCATGTATACGCGGGGCTTAATCTAGTATATATATACTAGGATAAGTCTCGTGCTGTGCACGGGTTATAATTTGTTCGTTAAAATGTTTTTATATTCTATTTTGAAATTTATATATTTGATTGTTTTTGTCTGTGCTTTTAAATACATTATAGGGATTGATTTCTTATGTTATGATATATATATATATATATATCAATTTTTGATAAATCTAAGGCCTTGATTGTTAGCATCACTTATAAATGATTTGACTTGAGTTATATATTTAATTTATAGATAGCTAAAAATGTTACCAATTAAAAGTAATTGACATTTTTAAGAATTTGAAATCAATTTAAAATGTGTTATGGTTAAATTATATATTTGATTTACTTTTTGCTTTGGTAGAATTGTTAACTCAAAACTTAATATGTATAAGCCTTTTTAGTCCAATGATTGACTAAAAATTCCAAAAATTTATTAATGGCTTATATATTAAGAAGATTGGATTTTGATCGCCAAAACATGTTGGAGTAAGTTTGAAGAAAGTTTAGAATGGAAGTTTTCCTAATCCTAACCGAGTTATGGTTATAAGGAAAAGTGTTTCCTATTAGGATTAGGAATAATGTTCTCTTATATAAGGAGGTGTCGAGTTGTGATACAACTTATGAATTTAGAGAAAGAGATTGAGAGCTTAAGTTTTTGAGAGAGTTTTCTTAAACTAATAAAGAGAGTCATTCTTATTCAATATTTGAGTCTTTAAGTTCATACTTTCGTATTCAAAACAATAATTGGTATCAGAGCTTAGGTTTATAGCTAAATTATGACGGAGGTTGCTATTGTGCCCGCAAAACCTAAAGAAGGAGGAGAACCTTCCTCGATCATGTGTCCAATGCTCAATACAACGAACTATACTGTATGGGCCATGAGATGAAGATAACACTCAAGGTTCAGAAGATTTAGGAAGTCATAGAAGAAGGCACAAACCCAGTTAATGCAGAGAAGAATAACATGGCCATGGCTTTATTGTTTCAGTCAATACCGGAGATGCTTATCTTACAAGTAGGAGAGCTCGAAACAGCGAAGAAAGTTTGGGAAGCAATTAAGGTCAGACATGTAGGTGCAGAAAGAGTCAGAGAAGCAAGGTTACAAACTTTGAGGGCCGAATTCGATCGACTTAGGTTGAAAAACTCCGACAGGATTGATGACTTCGCGGGAAAGTTATCGGAGATGACATCAAAGTCAGCTGCCCTAGGAGAGAACATTGAAGAACCTAAGGTGGTTAAAAAGGTTTCTCAAAAGTCTTCATCGATCAAAGTTTATACATATAGTGGCTTCACTTGAACAAGTGTTGGATCTTAACACTACAAGCTTTGAAGACATTGTTGGTCGTCTAAAAGCATATGAGGAGCGCATACTTGAGGAAGAAGATATTCAATAAGATCAAAACAAACTCATGTATGCGAACCTGGAAAATCACAGAGGCAACCATATAATAACGTCAATGGAGGTTACAGAGGCAGAAGTCAAGGAGGAGGTTTTGGTAGAAGAAGAGGTCGTGGTCGTTTTAATGAAGAAAGAGACACATCAAAAGTAACTTGCTATAGGTGTGACAAGCTAGGACACTATGATTCAAGCTGCCCTGATCGACTACTTAAACTACAGGAGGCTCAAGAGAACGATCATGATGATACACTAGAAGCAAATAAACTTATGATGCACGAAGTAGTCTACCTAAACGAGAAGAATTGCATACCAAGCGAGTATGAAACAAACACTGGCGAAGAGAATGTTTGGCATTTAGACAACAGAGCTAGCAACCATATGACAGGAGATCGAAGATATTTCACTATGGTAGATGACTCCGTTACAGGAAAAGTGAGAATTGGTGATGATTCCGTATAGACATCAAAGGAAAAGGGTCAATTTGTTTCACCGATATGACTGACGAACAAAGTATTATGACCGATGTTTATTTCATCCCAGACTTAAAGAGTAACATCATCAGTCTAGGACAAGCTACAGAATCAGGTTGTGATATAAGAATGAAAGGAGGATATCTAACCATGCATGACAGCAATGGTAAGCTTTTTGTCAAAGCAGAACGATCGAGAAACAGATTGTACAAGGTACGTATGGGGCTGAGAAGCATTGAGGAGATACATCTGACATCAATAAGTGATTCAAGCAGATAGCACGCTAGGTTGGGACACTGATAATAGACTTTTACTATCGACTAATCCCAAGTCTACTACTCATATCACTGTAGTGCTTAAGGGTCAAACCAAATAAAAGATGTACAAGAAGGAATACAAAGAAAGGCTAAAGTTCAAGTGAAATCAAAGATTTGAAAATTCTTGTAACTTAAAGGTAGCGACTTTATGTAAATGCTAACTTGGAAAAATGTAAAAATGCAAGATTTGTAAAGATGATGATGAAAAGAAGGTCCTTGGATGAGTATCATAGCTTCAGGCTACCTCAGCACATGGGATTCACACTATAAACTATCAAGGTTCAAACTTTATGCAAGGGTCAAGATTAAACTAGCCACTCTGATGGTCTAGTCACTTTACTACCTTAAACCCAAGAGCTAGCTCTCACTAGTGGGAGTAAAGTAGCAAGTTTTGTGAAGATTGGACCTTAAATTGCATGAACAATACCCCAACAACCAATCTCTTAATACCCCAACAACCAATCTCTTAGGTTGGGAACACTAGGCCTTAGCGCTAGTTGATTGAGGCATTTCCACAAACACCTTGTGGGTGGGAAATACCTTGAAGCTTAGCTCCAAATGATCAGAGAGAAACTAAGAGATTAAGGTCGCTAGGCTAGGGAAAGGAACTATGAAAGCTAAGGAGTGAACCCTGAAGTGTTAAAGGCTAAACCTTTCCTTAACTCATCCTTAAACCCTCAATGAAGCTACTCACTACTCATGTTGAATCGCAAAAAATATAAGAAGGGAAAGATTGAAATCATGCTTAAAGAAATGAGCTTAAACAAGATTAACAAACTTTAAAACGCTTCTTAAATTTCAAAAGATTCAACAAGATTCTTACAAAATAATCTACAAGATAAAAGAAAAGTTTGCCTAAAAATTAGGTCTTAAAGGTTTATATTGTAACATCCCGATTTGTGATAAATGAGGAGAGGCTTAAGAGAATTGATTTGGCTACCTATGTCAACAAAGTGCACTTACCTTTTCGGTCAAAGGCCCATAAGTAACTTCAGAGTTAAGCGTGCTTGGGCTGGAGTAGTGGAAAGATGGGTGACCTTCCGGGAAGTGGACTGCGGAACTGTGTGAGTTAGGAAAAAACACGGGGAAAGGTCGGGTGTTGATTGCAGGGACAGTAAACAAGTCTCTAGAGCCTCCCAAAAATAGCGCACCGTCCGTCGGACAGGGGTGGGGCCCACGGGCCGAGAGAGGGCGTGTGTGACTCACCGGGATGGGCGGTCGGGGCGTTATAATTTGGTATCAGAGCCAAACCCAGACGTGAGTGTGGAGTCAAGTGGAGTGGCATTGACTCACACCGTCAGGGGGTGACGATCCAGGTGCGCAACGTCCGCTTAGTGAGTGGGGGTGAATTGTAACATCCCAATTTGTGGAGAGGCTTAAGAGAATTGATTTGGCTACCTATGTCAATAAAGTGCACTTACCTTTTCGGTCAAAGGCCCATAAGTAACTCCAGAGTTAAGCGTGCTTGGGCTGGAGTAGTGGAAAGATGGGTGACCTTCCGGGAAGTGGTCTGCGGAACCGTGTAAGTGAGGCCAAAACACGGGGAAAGGTCGGGTGTTGATTGCCGGGATAGTAAATAAGTCAGTAGAGCCTCTCAAAAATAGTGCACCGGCCGTCGGATAAGGGTTGGGCCCACGGGCCGAGAGAGGGCGTGGGTGACTCACCGGGATGGGCGGTCGGGGCGTTATATATATAGTAAGTGAGAGGAAGGAGCCTTGGTCAACGTTTCTTCCTTGACTTTGTCAGTCCACCTGTCTCGAGCAACTTCCTCAAGTCCCCTGCATTGAAATCTCCCTGAAACGCCTTTGAGCTCTGATCTGCTTCCAGCTTATCTCCGATCTCCACCTCCGATAACCTGATAAATGCACTCCAAATGTAATGCAAATGCAAAATGCTATATTTACAACCTAAGTGTCCCTAAGAAGAGGAAACCTACACTAAATGGTATGCAAATGAGACTCAAAGATATACAAAACCATGCATATTATGATGCTAAATGCATGCAAATGTTGAGTGTATCAGACACATAAATCATGAGACAATAAAAGTAATGATTCAGAAGGAGCTCGTTCAAGGAGTCCCACGAGTTGTCTTTGATAAGGAGATATGTAGCTCATGTTTGCTTGGGAAACAGGCGAGGCAAACTTTCCCTCCAGCAACTTATTTCCGTGCATCCAAGGCACTTGACCTCATACATGGAGATCTTTGCGGTCAAATTACTCCAAGCACGGTAGCTGGAAACAAATAGTATATTTTTGTGCTCATAGATGATCATTCTAGATACATGTGGACGATCTTGTTAAAGGAAAAGAGTCAAGCTTTTAAAAAGTTCAAAACATTCAAGCAAATGGTGGAACAAGACTCAGGTGTTAGCATCAAAACCTTCAGGACGGATAAAGGAGGAGATTTTGTGTCAGAAGAGTAAATTTTTCTACGATCAAGCTGGTATAAGGCGCCATCTCACTGCTCCATACACTCCACAACAGAATGGAGTTGTTGAAAGAAGCAACATGACCTTAATGGAGATGGCTAGAACACTACAAGAAATATACCGTAATTGCGATGGAAAATATGGTCGCAATTCCGTCGCAAATCGCCATTTGCGACGGAATTACGAAGAAACAGAATCCGTCGCAAATCTTTCGTCGCAATTATGTTTCCGTCGCAAATCCCTAGCAAAATTGCGAGGGAAATTTTTCCGTCGCAATATAGTCGCAAGTTTGCGATGGAAAATATTCCGTCGCAAACTTGCGATGGAAAACTTCCGTCGCAAACTTGCGAGTCTATTGCGATGGAAACGTGTCCATCGCAATTTTGCGACGGATTTGCGACAGACAGATATAGTCGCAGGTTTGCGATGGACATAATTCCGTCGCAAAATTGCGACTTTATTGCGACGGAATATTTACCTTGCAAGTTTGCGATGGTAATATTTCCATCGCAAACTTGCGAAGACTTTGCGACGGAAATTTTACTCGCAAGTTTGCGACGGAAATATTTCTATCGCAAAGTGGCGACGGCTTTGGGACGGAAACGTTCCGTCGCAAATCAGGAAAATAAAAAGAAATTAAAA
>OVBC01003701.1:0-10530 GCA_900406465.1 Noccaea caerulescens | reverse complement strand
TTAGCTAAGCTAAATTTGAGGTTAATTTCGATATTAAAACCTCACAATTTGTCCTCTAGGATGAGTTGTTCTTGGTTGCCAACAAGCTGACGTTGGAGCAATGTGAGTGAGTTCGTTTGCTAGAGTAAAATTTTATAGTAAAATCTTAATCTCTTTCTGTTCCTTTACTTCATTCACGATGCATAATGGTAAATCAGCATTCAACAACGAAAAAGCCATCATGTTCATGAAAAGTCATCAACCCTGAGGAGTGGAAAGTCTGGATGCAGGTTTGTTTTCTAACTTTTATGTTTGTGGATTTCCCTTTCAGATGAAAGATCTATGATCAAGACGGTGCAAGAATCGGAAGTTAAGGTACTAAGTTGCCTTTTGGTTTTAACTTATCTTGCATTTTTTTAAAGTGCTTGTCGAAACTATTAAATTTCCTTTATTAGCGGCTTCGGAAACCTTTTGGTTGTTTCTTCTTTGCTCTCTCAATCATAAACTCATCTAAATTATGATTAGCTAATGAAATTTGACCTCAAATTGTGGTCTTCTTTATCCAGGTGCTTCCAAGAATGCTTCCAAATTGCTTCAAGAATGTCTGCCAATTCAAAAGTTTACTCATTGTTCACTATGTCAAACATTTAATTTGTTGACGATAAGGTATGTGTTGCACATCTAAATCTGTATGGGTTTTTTTTAGTTTACAAAAACAAATATTTTTTTCTTAACTATTATTTCAGACTTGGTATATCTCCATTTAAATTTTTTGGTTTCCTGACTTTTCAAAACCTATGAACAGTATGGTCTTGGGGTATTTAAATTTTGGGACGCAATGAGATATCTTTAATGGATAGCATGATAATTTTCTTAACAAAATCCGTGACTGAACAATACTTAGTAGATCAGAAAATGATTTAGAGAAGCAAGCAGCAAGGTACAAGGCTTAAGAAGAATCTCTAAAAGGACTTTACAATGCTTTATCAAAATATAAAGTATTAACAGTATGTAACAGTGTAGAAGATCGTGTATAAACATGTCCCCCATTTACTCTATTTCTTTGTAGAACAGGTAATGACTAATAAGTGAACGAGGAATCACCTAAAGGCTTATGCAGTGGCTCTTTATATTAACTTTAATACATATGGCCTTGTTCTTTTATCTGACAAAGAGTTAGTGGCTGCGACGGAGAAAAACAGGTTTCAGGGAGAGAAGAAAACACGTCGCTGGTAGGAAAATGGTCGCTAGCAACGAACGCAAATAAGATTGGGGAGTTGCTGCTGTTTGTCAGATAAAACAAGACGGCCACATGTAAGTACAAACAAACATCTACGTTTTTGTTGAGATGCAAGGTAGATTTAATAATTGCTCGATTATATATATTTCAGAAAGGATGGGGGATAGATGACAAGAATATAGCAGTAGCATACTACCTGTATTAAGCTAAGTGGATTAGAGCTTTCACACCAAAGCGAGCATCCAATGCAATAAACAACAATAACCAAGTGTTTGTCTTGAATTAAAAGAGTCGATCCATTACTGTTTTCTGAAAAATAACAAAATATGTTCTCATTTGTATCTCCATAAGTTATTCTACTTACGTTCTATATGTCCATCAGACCATCAAGTTAGTAAGCAATTGTGCGATCGGCTCGAAAATAATGTGAAAGATATAAAATAGCTCTAGAAAACCGTCAAGTACTCATGTCTATTGCTCTACCAATTTGTATACTCAGTTGTAGTTATTGAAAAGAAAACCCAACATTATCATTGAGAGGGTAAAACTAAAAAGATTTATTCAAAAGTTCGTCCTATAACTCGCCACCCAACATCGTCAAGGTAGCTCCGGTGATGATATTCTTCTTTTCACACAACTTCTCCATTTATTCGGTTTCATATTTTATCAACACAGACTACATAATTTAAAAAGCACAATGTACACTAAACGTCGAAATTACATAATTTCCAAAAAATCAAACTATTAACAATAACAACCCTACAATTATTTTCTACAAATGTTTTAAAAAGAAAATATGCGCATCGCACATGTAATCACCTAGTATTGAAGATAAAGACCAATACACCAAAATCAATCATTTGGAACATCTTCTTCATTCTCATTTTCATTCGCTTCACCAAAAATAACTGCCTCATACGAGGATCAATGATTAAGAAAACGTGACAATAGAGACAAACATGACTAGAACTTTTGTATTTACTAGAAGTTGACCCGGGCTACGCCCCGGGATATGGTGTTGAACAATTTCTTTTTTGCTTAAACAAAACCTAAATGCATCATTTCGAATTCGAAGTAAACCAGCAATCAACATCACTATCAAGAGAGTTAACAGACGGAGGAGGTGGTGGCCAGGGGTATCAAAAGCAGGCCAAGCACAGGAACTTTTATCAATTATCTCGGTAACAGATTGTAATGAGAAGATGTTTTGAAGAAACAACAAAGATTCAGAGTTTCATTTGAGATTGTTTAAGAACAATCAAAAGAAGATTGATATGCAAATCTTTAATCTTCTATACCATTTCGAGAGGAGCTCCAATGAGACCAAGTGGCAGCTTTATGCTCTGACGTGATTACCACAAAGCAAGAAAGCAAAGATCTCGGATTAAGCAAATAAAGCTCCTCCACATGTGTATACTACCCAACTTTTCCGGCCAAAGAATCAAACCCATTCGTTTACCCACATTCTCCACCGGCGGATGCTCTTCCGGCGATCACCCGACACATAAACAACCCTTTCCTCACCGCCCGATCAACATCTATGTTGACCAAGATCGATTCAAACGCTCTCCCGCTCGTCGACGCTGTGAAAACCCCAAACCTGTTATTCTTCTCCGCCGTGCAGAGACTCGTCGACCCGTTTATCCGTAACCCGCAAACGACGGTTGTTCCATGGAATCTGAGAAGCTCGTTCTCGTCGGCGAGACATCTCGAATGCTTGTTTGAAAGTTTGGTAGCTCTGATCTTTACCGTCTCTCTGTATTCTTGAATCGAGCAAGGATTGTGCACTTTCAAGACTCGATCGATTCTTCCGCATAGATATTGGCGTTGTTTAATGATCCGTTTCCATTGCCAACTAAGTTCTGATTAGCAATGCATTGTATCTGGTCAAACTCACAACCACTTAAACCTTGGTCATTGATCGATGCACCTTCTTGGGTATTCCCTCCAAACCCATCCTGAAGGCAAAACAAAGAACTGCAGCCAATACCAATAATGCATGGAATTAATACAATAGCCTTTGGTAAGACTTTTTTCATACCATTGGTCTCTTTTTTAATTTCACAAACCAAAATTCAGAAGTTTGATATATACTCTTGCCTGAAATGCAACTAACATAACTTGTTAAGTAGTCCTGCAGTAATTTTACCTTATCCTCATGCTGCAAATCAACACTATAAAACAAAATCTTTGTAAAATATACTCTCCAAATGGTACTCTGATGTGGAACCTTAATTATTATAAATTCAGTTTCCACTTTCACAACACAGGTACTGCAATTTCGATTGATTTCTTCTTGTTTCTAACACAAAACATATTAAATCCTAAAGAACGCTTTAATAGCAACGAAGTAGTCAAAGATGGAACTTACTGTAAGCTTAGTTAATCTTCCAATTCCATTCAAGCTCTGCGATATGTTTTCTACAACCGATAGCCACTTCAAACTCACACCCATATAGATTCGTTTTCAAAATTCCGGCTGAAAACTCTCCGGCGAAGTGTTCCTTCGATCCCTGTCGACAAACGACCAGATAAATTCTTATGAAGAAGAGATGATAATAACTGCTCATTCGATGAATCCCAAGCTTAAATAAAGGACACATACATCATCTGTGGGCGAACCAATTAACACTTGGGAACGCAAACACTTAGGAGGTTGTATTGAAAGTGGGATTTGAAGTGATTTAAGGTGATTTGTATTAAAATGACAAATTCAGTGTTATTCAAACTTAAATTCTAAAAAGCCTTTTAAAATCCAGTGTTATTGAACTTGTGATTTTAAAATCCACTTTTAAAAAGTGATTTGGGGAAATTTCCTTGTTAAAAATAAGAGACTTCAAATCACATGGTTTTAGGTGGGATTTTAGAATACTTTAACTAAAATCACTTGAATTTATATGATTCACATAAAATCATCTAAAAACTCACTAAAAATCAAATCACTCTAAATCACTCCAAATCCCACTTTCAATACATCTCCCTTAATTTGTGATATAGGAAATAATATAGTATTATTAGGGCCACTTAATTGGCTAAGTTTATTATTGGGTTTTATAATCTAAATTGTTATTGGGTTTTAAATTATTATTAGGGTTTTGGTTTTCTTATAAAAAAATTGTTGTAAGTTAGTTATCAATACAACACAGAATAATTCAGAAACTTTGTTCTATTGCTCTCTTTCGTTACAAGCAACTCAACCTTAGCTGAGAATCTTCTCTGCAGTTGATTAAGGAATTCGCGTTTTAAGAACGTTGATTCCCGTCTCTATCCGGTTACTAGGTTACTCGAGGTTATCCTCTATCAAAGGTATCAGAGCCAATTTTTCCTCGGAAATTATGGCGGAAGCTGATGTACAACTATTGCTGGAAAAATTACAATCTCTAAAAGATACAATAAGAGAAGGTTTGGCTGAGATGCGTGAAGGTTTCGCTGATATGCGTGGAGCACTTCGATTAACGATTGAGAGCCTTCACGACACAAAAATCAGTGTGGATATTGACTCCACTAACGAGCGTGAATCGCATGAGACCACTGAATTATATACAATGACTCATTGTATTCCACAATCTCAGGTACCAAATTCTATCATGGAACATAGCCATAGATTTTCCAGTAAATCTTTCGACGTTTGTGAGGGGTTTGCCGTATGCATATGCAATTGTGGGAACCAATCAAGTTCAGTTTCAATCTGATTTTGAATGTGTGAATAGCAAAGATAATGCATACCACATGTTTGACAAGGAAAAGTACAAATTACAGCAAAGGCAGAAACTAAGTTTGTTTTCTAAGTCTTGGAAATTCAAGTTTAAAGGAAAATTTGAAGCTGAATTTTGCTCTGATTCACATTCTGGTTTGGATTTTGATGTTGGTGTCACAACTAGTAGTATATCAATAGATGAAGAGAACTGCGGCAGTGGTGTTAAAAAGTCTTACATCAAGTGGAGGTTTAAATACAAGCTCAACACATGGTTTAGTGAAAAACTTCGATTCTGGAGAAAGAACATATATGAGAAATTGCAAGTTTGGCACCGTTGGAAGAACAAGGCTGAAAACTTGTATGGAGTTTCCTTTTTAGTTGGAGTAGATAAGCAACAATCAAGTTCCTTGCTTCGATCCAACCAAATCTGGGATCCTGGTGGCATTTTTCAACAACTAAAGCAAGGAGATTTTTCATTGAACTACATAAACCTTGTGGTCAAGGTTTTTCAAACAGGGGAGATTTGATATAGGAAATAATATAGTATTATTAGGACCACTTAATTGGCTAAGTTTATTATTGGGTTTTATAATCTAAATTGTTATTGGGTTTTAAATTATTATTAGGGTTTTGGTTTTCTTATAAAAAGGGTTGTAAGTTAGTTATCAATACAACAACGAATAATTCAGAAACTTTGTTCTATTGCTCTCTTTCGTTACAAGCAACTCAACCTTAGCTGAGAATCTTCTCTGCAGTTGAGTAAGGAATTCGCGTTTTAAGAACGTTGATTCCCGTCTCTATCCGGTTACTAGGTTACTCGAGGTTATCCTCTATCAATTTGGAGGCTACAATGATAATGAGACTGCAACGCTAGGTGGGATATCGGGTATCAGACTGGGATCTTTCCCAACAAGATATCTAGGTCTCCCACTAAATCCTTCTAGAATCAACATGGCAACTCTCCAGCCCTTTGTGGAAATAATAACAAATAGAATCCATTACTAGACAGCAAAGTATCTGTCGTTTGCAGGAAAAATTCGCCTCATCTCATCGGAAATCTATGCAATGGTGAATTTCTGGAGTGCAGTCTTTGTGTTGCCAAAGGCCTTTATGCAAAGATAGACTCTCTCTGTGCGGCTTTTCTCTGGAGGAATAAAACGGACTCCGTAGTAGGTGCCAGAGTTGCTTGGAAAGATCTCTGTAAACCGAAAGCTGAAGGTGGTTTGGACATTCATCTTTTGGAGGAGTTTGAGATGGTGTTCAGACTAAAGCAGATGTGGAGCTTTTTCACAAACGCGGTTTCTTCGTGGGTTGCTTGGCTGAAAGCTCATGTCTTCCATAAGAAATGCATTTGGCTAATTGAAGACTCAGTAAGGCTTTCCCCTCTACTCAACTCAAACACCTTCTGGTGGACTTTATGCACTGCAGAATTGGTAACGAGAAAATAGCCTCTTTCTGGTTTGATACTTGGACAGACCTAGGAATGTGTCCTCTGTTCAGCTGCTATTGAGACCTTCGAAAGCGGATTCTCCTCCTCCATTTGGTACTTCTTTGCTTCTAAAGTTTGGCCAAATCCTCCGCAAGACCTTCACGCCGCAGCAGCCTGGATATTATCTCCTCAACATCAATCATCCGCACAAACTCAAGTCATCATAAAGCTCTTCGTCCAATTTATCGTCTACCTCATTTGGAAAGAAAGGAATGTGAGTATCTTTTCAAGCTCAGCCTCAACTTCAGGTTCACTTCGTTCAGCACTTGACCGCCAAGTCCGGGATCGCCTCCTCTCCTTTCCAGCTCGCGATGCCTCCTCCTCTTCTCTTCTTCAGTTTTCTTTCTCTTCTACTAGGCCACCTTGAGTGTGGTTTGCTTTTGTGGGTTCTTTGATAGTAGGATTTTACTATGCAATTACCCTATAGCACTATCATGTCATTGAGTACTTAAGGGAGTCAATCCAATCAGGTGAAATGCTATGCAGTCAGAATGCAATCAAGATTAACTAAGTCAAGCCAATTGCAAATATGGAATTGTAGACTAACAACCTAGTTAACTGAAATGGAACGCAGTAAGTAAAAGTAATGTAATGAAAGACAAATAAAAGAAGCTAAAGACCAGAAAGCTTGATAAACAGTACTTAATAAGAAATCAAATCAAGCAAAGGATCCTGAGGATGGGTTAATTGACTAATGAATATCCATAATCAACACATGGTGTTTAACAAAACTCAACAGAGCTAATCCCTAGGCTGTGAACTCGACACAAAGCTAGCCCACTCTCGTGACGAAAGCTATCGAGTCTGAGGTGCTTCCAGACCCAACTCTCATCAGCGAAATAAACCTCAGCAAACAGTAAGAACCAGCTCACACATGCCAAAATGCACTCAAGACAACTAATATCTTAGGTATGAAATGCAAATCTCTTGGAAAAGTTGGTTAGGGCATTTTATCAAACACCTTATGGGTGTGAAATGCCCTAAGTTCAAATTCCAGATGATCAGAAAAGAATCAACATTAAACTCACTAATCAAGAAGGGAAAACAATAAATCAAAGCTTAAACACCCTAGATAATCATGGATCTACACTAATCTAACCCATCCTCAAGAACCCTAGAAAACTACTCAGAAATCGCCATGTATAAATCAAACCCAGAAACAAATGAAACTTGAATCAACATAAAGAGGATTGAGAGATGAACAAATTTATTGAAGGAATCAAAGGCAAATACTCAAAGACAAAGAAGAAATCTGGATTACAAGTTAAGAACACAAGGGAGGCGATTTTTTGGTTTTTCAGAGTGTTCAAAGATTCTTTGACACAAATGACGTACATCATTAAAGTATTTATACTAGGTTTAAGAAAAAAGGGAAAAAGAACACGTGCGTGCAGACTCGACGTCCAACTCGACGTGTTACGTCGAGTGCATATAAAGGCGGCTCCTTTGGCTCCAACTCGACCACAAACTCGATGTGTTACATCGAGTGCGCGTAAAGGCGGCTCCTTTGGCTCCAACTCGACCACCAACTCGATGTGTTACGTCGAGTGCGCGTAAAGGCGGCTCCTTTGGCTCCAACTCGACATGTACGTCGAGTGCGCAGGTCGAGTCCGTTCTCACTTCCTTCCTTCTTCTTGTTTCTTGGCTCCACTTCATTCCCATGATCAGGCATCCATCTCCTATCTTCAAGACATCCTTTAAAGCTCCAAAAGTACATGATAACAACTCCAAATGCAAGGATGTATGCAATGCTAATGCAAATCCTATCAAGTATGAAAAGTGGATGCATATGGATATAAATGGTAAGGATGCGATGATATATGTATGCAAAAGGGGTGAATAAAAGGTGCTAAAACTATGCAAAATACAAGTACATCAACACCCCCAAACTTGTCTTTTGCTTGCCCTCAAGCAAACAAATAAGAACAAAGAAAGGGATGAGGTTTGAAAACGAGCCGATATAGCCAAAACAAGTCAGCAAAAACGGTTTGATATGTGTCTAGGTTCAAGATTCTAAAATGCAACAAGGTGAAAGTTATTTTTGAAAATCTAAGCCGTGTTTAATAAGACCAATCCAACTTCACAATCACTCAAACACTGCATTCCTCTCAGCAAATCCCTTTAACATTCATTAAGTAAAACAATGAACCAAGTACATGCAAATCAACAACTCATTTGGCTAAAGGTAAAGGTTTAAGAGACAAAGATGGCTCCTTATACGCATAAATAGGGTTAAAAACAGGGGTTCTCTCAAGAAAATGACAATGCTTTGGCAGAAGGCTAAGAGTTAAAACCAAGGATGATGCAAGAGCAGAACTCCCAACTACCTAGCACAAACTCGATCGAGCTAACACCTAGATCCCAGAAGAATCGAAAAACAACTCCTAACTACCCTTTAGGCATTTCGCCCTTAGACACAGAGGAGCACACGCTCTTTTCTTTCTTTTACTTTTTAAACAAGCCAAGGGAGAGGTCAAACTTATGGTAATATCTAGCGGTTTGGGAAATCTAACACTTAGGGAATTATTTTCTTTCTTTTAACCAACTGAGGCAATTGCCTTCTTTTCTTTTATACTTAGAACCCTTTTTCTTTCTTTAAGCTATTCCCAAACCTTTACTAGACCCTTTTGAAACACAAAACAACTCCCTGGCCTTAACCAAAACACTTTTCTTTTCCCACTTTTTGAAATCGCCCAAGATAAACATTGTTACCCCCAAACTAAGCTTAAGAAAAACGCCCAAGAACTAGATACTTAGAAACCCTACTCTTGCCGGTTTAAACTCAACACATTCTGCTAAGCATGATCGAAAAGGCCTCACAAGCACACACAAGAGTAAAAAGGATTTAAAGGAAAAGGCTTAGGTTCAGGGTATGGGAAACCGTCCCTACGATGAGGATCAGGCTACCTGGACAAACAAGAGGGATAAACATATGAGAAAAGATTGTCCAGATATGTATGCTATCCATGAGTTGCTTTCAATGCATGCAATGATATTTATAAGTCAAGATTAAGGTTCAGATAAACAGGGATAAGCATCAAATCGCAGCAGTGATCGAGTGAGAAGTGCATGTCATGATGTGGTCCAAGTAAACATGGTTCTACCTTAATGTTCATTCCTCACCCTAATGCACAAGAGAATCAAGAACCAAGGCACATAACAAAACGCATGAGATGGCAAGTTATAATGCTATATCAACAATGCAGCATGAATGCAAAACTATATGATGCAACTTAGGCTCAATTCTAAACATATGAATGCAACTACATGAATATTTTTGGATTTTTCGAAAAAATTTCAAATTTTTGTGTGNTTACATGATGCAAAAATTTGAGATAAGAAAACAGAAAACATAGTTAAATACATCTCAACCCTTCCCCCAAACTTGAATTACACAGTCCCTTGTGTAACAAAAGAAAGGAGAAGGTTTTAAGAATCAATAACCAATAAAACAGCAATGAAATGGTATATACAATGGTGATGGAGTTGTTACCTCAAGGATGGGAGAAAAAGGACTCAACAGACTCCTCCATGCTCTCGCGTGTGTAAGCGGGAAGTGAATGCTGTTCGAGCTCATCGATCGGGCTTTCTCCCTCTTCAGCCTCTGGCTCGATGTGAGGTTCGTTTCTGGAAGTCGAGCCTGGCAGAACCAGTGTTGCAAACCACACAGCTCTCCTCTTGTATTCTCTTGGCTCAAAGGAAGATGATCTCGGTGGATCAATAGGGAAATGGCACCTAGCTTCAAGTACAAGGGAGCGGCTTCTCTCCATGACCATAGGCTCTGTTCCTACATCCCGTGTAGCCTTGCTTGAAGAACCGTTCACCTTTCGCTGAAGCTCCTTGATCTGGTCTTTCATCTCGCTGACCGTATTCTTCAAAGACTTAATGATTTTGCCTTGATACTTATTCCACCGCTTGAGAAAACCGATATTCTTGTGGGCAGCTTTTACAGCAGTACCTTTCCTTGGTGCAGTGTAATCCTCGAAATCAAACTCATCGGAGCTGTTGGCGTCCTCTTCGTCAGGCGCGTTGTTCTGAGGCTGCGGTGTCTGCACATATGAAGCGCCGTAGACTATTTCAAGTGGTGGGCAGAAATTAACATTCTCCCCTTGTCTCACCGTAGTG
>OVBC01003700.1:0-10533 GCA_900406465.1 Noccaea caerulescens | reverse complement strand
AGAAAGAATAGTGGGCCCTATAATGGGCATCCACTAAACCCATAACAATATGAAGGTTTTAAAACATTATTTAAAAAGTATGTATTTTAGTAAAATACATAACTATACATATTTTTTTTAGATAAAAATTATGATGCATTATATCATATAATTATAACTTTTCATAGTTACATAGATCAAAAATATTTTAACTATAATATTAATTATATGAAGCTAAATTCTTATTCAAATTTTGATTTATTCATTCATAGGTATATATTTTACTAAACTAAATTAATCAATAAGATAAAACTATTATTATTATTATTATTATTATTATTATTATTATTATTATTATTATTATTATTATTATTATTATTATTATTATTATTATTATTATTATTATTATTAATATTATTATTACTTTGATTTATCCACATACAGTAGAAATTTTATAAATTAATACTCGATAAAATAATAAATACGATAAATCAATAAATTTCTCTGGTCCCGAGTTGGGCCGGTGTAAAATATGACACAATTCGATAAGATAATAAGATAATAACTTTTTAAAAATTCCTATGTAAGATACGATCTCAGTAATATTATAAATTAATAATTATCATAGAAAAACTTATATATATACCTATACCTAAGATATCTAGCTATTAAAATATGAATCTCTCACATACCAAACAGATATGAAAATTAAAACAAAAAAAAATTAAAACAATATGACAAGTATGAGAAAATGTAAACAATAAAGTAAATATTGAAACATCAACAAAAGAAAGTTAAGATAATATACGTCTAAAGGAAAGTTCTTATTAAATTTGAAAGAAAATTTAAAAGATTACTAATATTGAATTTTCTTTTTTTGAAAACTTTTTTTAGTCAAAATCTATTTATTAATAACTCTATAAATTAATAAAATATCAAAGTCCCAACATTATTAATTTATAAAGTTCCTACTGTAAAGGTATATATTTTACTAAACTATATAAAATAAATGAGATAAAACTATTATTATTATTATTAATACTTTGATTTATCCATTTAAAGGTCTATATTTTTACTAAAGTACATAAATAAATGAGATAATACTAAAATGATTGAACTGCATTTTTTTTATATAAGCTAGCTTTTATTAAAAAATGTTTTTTTTTCAAATTCTAGTTAACCTGATTATGTTCTTCCTTTTTTTTATAACAAAATATTATATTAATAATTGCTATTTATCATGAGAGTTAAAGTTTATATACAAAAAAAAATCAAATAAATTAATTAAAACAGACAAATCAATTGATGATGTGTCACAATTTAAGATCTTGTTATATATTTACACAAATAGAAGTTGTGATTATTGTAAGGTACGTTAGGGTTCTCAAACAAAAAAAAACTATTATTTTATCTAATGTTGTTATATAGTTAAATGTAAATTTTTAAAAAGAATTAAATCACTAAAAAAGATAAATGTTATATGTATTTCTGAGTTTCTTAAGATTTTGTTGGATATCAATCCAAGTCCCACATCGGAAGATTAGACAAGTATCTAATAAATAAGTAGTGTTCAACCTAATTAGTATGAGGCCTTTTGGGAAGGAGTTCAAAGATAAATCCGTGAAGGCTAAGATATATAAGCCCAAAGCGGATAATATCATACTATTAGAGAGTTGGACACGGGCTTGAACACTACTTATATAGTGTCTAATCTTCCGATGTGAGACTTGGATTGATATCCAACAGATTTTTCAATTGAAAACCGATTTTCATTTTTCTATCTTATATTTTTCATTTATTTATTGTTGAAATAACTTTATTCTCTTTTTTTGTCTTTACCAAACATCGAATATTGGGAAGGAAAAATAGTGTGAAAGTCTTTGATGCGTCAACGTCTGGCACGTGTCAGTTAACCATGTGTTCAGTAATAAAGCAGTCCGATTAGGACACGTGGATCAGTCGTCGCTTAGCATCGCTGTGATGATGACCAAATAATTAAATTCCACAATTTTGGGGACAAGAAGTCTGCATATGCATCTCAAATCGACGAACCAAAAAAAGAAAAAGCATCTCAATTTTAAAGGACAAAAGAACAAATCAATAATCGAAGAATTTCTTTATAAAAAATTAATCGAAGAAAATACACGTCATATCATCTTTTTTCATATATCAAGCATAACTTTAAAGTTTGAGATTTATATATATTCAACAAATTTTTGTTTCTATCGTATAGATATAGTAATTAGGGAGGAAGATTTGGTGTAGCTAAAGTGAAATCGAGATTGGGAGTTTCAGTGTCTGGTCTTGTCCCTGTGAGGCTTGACGAATCCGACGACAATCGTTCGTAGCTTGGACATCTTCGATCCATATTCTGATAACATTTTGGATTAAACGATTTTACGAATAAAAAGATTGTATTAATAAGAATCATAGCATATAGTATTGTATAACTGAATATATTTACTAGTTTTTCCATTTGGTCTCTACTTAAAAAGGTCCAATTAAAGTAATTTGACGACTTTAAAATCTTTTGAATGGGATTGAGAAACTAGAGTATTACAGATATCAAATCTCCCCAAAAGTCTTTATATGCTCTGCTTTTGAGACATAAAAAAATACTTTTCAATTTACCCCAGTGGAAGAAAAAAAATAAATGAAAATCCTTTCCAAAAACTTTTCACTTTTTCACCCTCAATTTTTGCAAGTCCCGTTTTATTCCAGTGCCCTTTTGGTTAAATTTTTTGGAAAATTTGATACCTCATTGGATGAAATGTCTACACCTGATGATGCCTTTGCCTTCAAATGAAACCGAGCTTCACTGTTATACAGACATCCCAACTTTATCACGTAAACTTTTTTTTTTTAATAGGAATACTGTAAATGGATTTGGACTAATTAAACTAACTAAATAATACAAATGTTAAGTTTCTCATAAGATGTAAATATAGAAAGTTGCCTAATAAGTACATAGCGATTTGTGCAGACAAAACTTAACACCAATAATTAAATGAAAAAAATATACAACCAATTAACAAAGACAACAATTAATTAAAATATAACATACCTTGAGGAGTTGTTCCACAGACCTTGGGGATCTCTTGCTTGTCTATCATTGTTTACTTGTGATCCATTCTCACTAGTATATGACTGCCCTATATATACAGACACACATTTATCAGATATTTTAGTATATTTAACCGATAATTTAACTAAATGAACAAATAATTAATCAAATAACCTGATGATGTTGTAGTTTTTTCGGTAGATTTGATGGTCCGATACATCTGAAACATTATACCTTAGATTACAAAACAACTAAATATAACAAAGATAGTTATAACATTTTTTGAAAAATATCCAATGGTAGCTTGTTTAGGTTTTATCAATCAATACATAATACATACACATGTGTATATATGTACTGATGTGTATGTGTGCAGACTTCTTTTATTCACGTGTATGTGTATATGCACGCAGAGAGAGAGAGAGATGGATAAAGTAAGAAAAAAAAAGAGAGCAGAGTAAAAGCATTTACGATTCATTAAAATGTACAGCCAGACACAGAGATGGGTGATGTGCATGGGTCTACGTGTCTTACTCTAACCATAGTCAAATTAAAACTAAAAAAAGAAGAAGTAATTTATATGTTATCATTGAAGTACCATGCATATACATATATGTGTGCATATATGAATCTTGAGAAAACATATCATCATTGAAGAATGATGCTTTCTTTGTACTTTACTTTTTCTTCTGCATCTCTTAGTGATATCGAAGGACTTTCTCTTGGTCTTTTGGCTATATCTAGCTTTTGATATATATAAATATATTTTTCTGGTTACTAATTCTTGTCTCAAATGGTATATATTTGCTCAATATATTTAGTCATTTCAGTAAACAGTGCAGTGGGTTCAATCAGTTCAGAAGCATATTCTATAATACAGTGAAACCGTGTGTAGTAGATTGTGATTTTATATAAATATTCAATTGATTATATGTTAACTGTACATTGTATAAACTAGGAACTAATGGAGAATATTTACCTGTAGATGAGATTTAACATGAGCCAATGTGAGATCTTGCACATCCATAAGCTCAAGTACTGATTTTGGAGTTGCTCCTGAATATTAATCAAAATCACAAAATCATTAAAATAATAAATTATATAAAAAGCCAATTCAATTTGTTAAAGAAAAGGAGATAGAGCTATATAATTAATTAAAAAAGGAAACTGTGAAAAAGGACAATACTTTCATGACCACCCAATAATTGAACGGCATGAACGAAATGGGCATGAAGGGTCGTAGTCCACCGCATCCTCGGTGCCCTTACTCCTCGTTTCGCCGTGAATCTCGGCGGCTGCTGCTGAGCTTGACGCCGATGACGGTGGTGAAGATTAGAACTATAATTAGGGTTTGCGTGTTGACCATTAACTTCACTGAAGAAGAAAGGAGGAGTACTGGGAGAGTAGTAGTAGTGGTCAAGGATTTGATTTTGGTAAAGAGAGGTTCCTCTTATCGGTCTCATCATCAACATGGATCTCAAGTCTTGATCGAGAGATTCCTTATGCTCTTGATTATCAAACTTGATGGGTTCTTTCTTTGAAGTGAATTGGAGAGTGTGGATGTGGTTGCCAGAAGACTTTTTGTCTGAATCATCTGAGGCTTTCCTCCGAAACCCTAATCCTCTTTCGATTTCTTGTTCTGGTTCTTGTTCTTGATTTTCTTCTTCTTCTCTTCTTCTACTGATCTTCAGGTATAAGTCAGGCTGTGAAGGGAAAAGCTCCATAACAAGAGAGAATTGTGAATGGATTTTGAGATAATCTCGATAAATTTTGGGGAAAAGGAGGGTATAGTGTTAGTTATTTCAAAAAAGGACTTTTTCTTCTTCTTAACTTAATGAAATTTTGTTCTTGGTGAGAGGAGAAAAGCAGCTGCAAAGAGTTATAGAGAGAGAGAGAGAGGAAGAGAGATGGCAAAAGGTATGATGGAAATGAGAAGTCTCTTTCTTCTCTGTTCCCTTTGAGAAAATGAAACTTTAAGAGTCTAATAAAGGGGTTGGGTGAAACATGAATTTCCATTCAATTTTTATTTTCCTTTTTCTCTTCGTATAAATAGGAAAATCAATTTCTATGGCATATTTTGTTACAATGTAGATATCATCTATCACATATCAACATTTAATGATGGTATAACAATAATGTATGGAAATATTCGATTATTTGTGTCCAGATTTACATGTGAAAATGACACTTTGGGTTGAAACTGAAAGATGCGTGTGCTATTTTTTAATAATATTTATTCACGAGATTCGTTATTAAAAATAAAAATCCAATGCTCATATATTTATTAGAAGAACAAATAAACCCAACAGCTACCAGCGACTTGTTTAGTTGTTGATAAAATGGTACAATATGGAGAAAATATATATAACAGAAATTTAAAATCAAAACTTAAGTCATTCTCACTTGTTGTTTGTCTTTTTTGAAGTTATAGTTTGGAATTATACCGAACATTTCTTTGCTTTACGGTCTTGGTGGCTAGTTGCCTAAGAATATATTGTATATGGTACCTGAAAAAATGTTTTTTTTTTCCTATATTGTTTGTGGTGTTGAGAAGGTGATTTTGTTTACGTGATAAGATTGAAATTTAGAAGAGAATAAGGAATTGGAAACGTACAAATACAGTATAATTTTAAAAACAAGTTAACACTTACAATTTTTTTTATCCCACAAACAAAGCATTAACTCCATTCCATTTCGTCAAAAAAAATTATACGACATTAAATTAAGTTTTGGCCCTATGCCACCGATGGACAGTCCAAAAATTTATTTCCAAAATGCCCTTTGATAATTCATGTCCCCTAAGCCCATACATCGACAGATAATGTTGGGACGACCCTTTGATTTTCATTTTTCACATAATTGATTAAACTTATTCTAGAAAATCTTATAAGACAAACGGTTATATAGCTATATACATTATACATAATGTTATTTAGGATTAATCCAAAAACAGGTTTCCATTAAAGTCGATCCTTCCAGGTTAGTTGCGGCACGAGGAACGATAAAAGACAAAAGGAAAGGAATTCTAATGTTTGTCGTATGGTGTTGTGTTTTCTTCTTGTTGTTTTATGGCATTGTTACGTGAGGTTCCGGAGAGACGTTTTTCTTAGGTTGGGGACGGCTCCATTAAAGCTCCTGTGGTGATTCGGTCTCGGATAGAGGCGGCAGCTCCGTTCTAGGCTTCTATTGTGCTTCGTGGGAGATGTTTCTTGTGGCTTTCTAAGTTCGAGATTGGTGGTCGGAGGCGGCTTCTCTGGCTGCCCGCAGAAGCTCCCGTGTCGCCGGTTGTGGAGTAGTTTGTTGAAGCGGTTCTGTTTTTGTGTTAGTCCTCGGAGAAGCTGTAGGCGCTGCTTCTTGTGGGGTTTTGAGGTCTGGCCTCCGGTGTGGTGGCTCGCGGCAACAACGATGGGGACTCAAGGTTTTAGGATCTGCGGCAACAATGCAAATTTCCGAGTTTCGGCTTGGAATCGGTGTTCCTTTATCGGGTTTCTTCCAGGGTGCCTACATTGTGTGTCTAACTAGCCGAAGTTGTGACTTTCTTTCTATTCATGTTTAGTAACTTTGTTTGTTGTAGATTTTGGTCTTTCTTTTCTCTTAGTTTTTCTCTGTATTGCTGTCAAAAATTGAAAATTGGTATAAAATCTTCACATTTTAACAAAACAAAAAAAAAAAAACGAAAAGAAATTGATAAAAGAATTTAAGTGCATATTTTTTATTACTTGATTGGAAGCCGCCACGGATCGACGATGCGTAATACAAAGTTAGAGAATTATTGAATTTAATATAATTTATCGTTTAATTCGTGTGTAAAAGAAAATAATTAAAACAAGCAAGATTCATGAGTAAACTACGATAGTGTCGTATTCTCGTATTCTTGCTTCTATCATAAACACAAAACGACAATCCTTCAAAGTGTGAAAAGTAGAAGTACAAATAGGAAAATGCTGATTGGAATGCAAAAGTAGGAGGCACACCTTTAACTAAAAAAAAAAAAGTAGGAGGCACACTGAATCTTTTATAAAGGACTTGGGAAAAAGATTAGGACTTGTTAGAACAAATGCCCCCATTGATCTTTTTTGGGAGATTTTAAAGCAAATCTTTTAACTTTGGGGCTTTTGATAAGAACCCACACTTCAATTCGGACAAAAGAGTTGTTTGTAAACTTTAACTCGAAAGTGAAATATATCTATAATGAATTAAATCTACAGGCAAAAAAGGTAAGTAAACCAAATTTACTTGGTTATACGTCTCTCATTCTATAAAAAAGAAATTATACTTTCTCTTGTTTCGTTTTAGTAGTTGTTGTGAATTTATTTTTTTGTTTCATTTTAGTTACGTTATCGTTTTATATTTTCAATACAAATTTATGATATATCTTCAGATTTATCCATATTTTTTTGTCTTATAAATTATTTATGTCAAATAGAAAAATGTGTTAAATAAGAGTAAAACAATAAAATTAGTTAGTTTTTTAATTCATGCCAAACAATCTAGAATGACAACTGAATAGAAACAAATGGAGTATATGACTAAGGTATTGAGATGTTTAATTTTATTTTTATTTTTTAAATTTGTTATTTTTATAGGGAAAAATGTTAATATATTGAAAGCAAGATTTACGTGAGGGTATTTATTCTTCTTCTTCTTTTCTTTTTTTTCTACGAAAGGGCATTTATCTAAAATTAACCGACAAAAGCCAAATGCGCATTCGACTAATCATGTTAATGTAGTCATTAATTTTCCTTCTATAGTATTTTTGCGAGAAATAACACTGTTTAGGTTGATGATATGATTGGTGTGAGATTTTCCCATATGGGAAGAGGAGGATGGGAAGGTGGTGACCAAAATGTTTCTTCACATCATCAAGCGCAGTTTCAAAGACTATATGAACCTACTGAATGCAATCCCAGTATGAAATTTGGGTAAACCTTCGCCTTGACTAACCTGCTATTGTATAATTAGAAGTAATTACTTGGTCTAAAGACGAGAGCAGACTTAAAATATTATCATAAATCGTTGGAATATTTAAGGTTGTTATGAATCATGGTTTCGATGATTATTGTGATAGGTATGAAATCGGATATCTTTGGAAGAGATGACCGCGATGACACAAACTCAAAAAGCCAAGTAACATCCCAGGTTGGATATTGTAGGAGTGATGCGATGATTTCAAATCTGATACACGGAATGCACAAAATATCTGAAGATATAATGTGATATTTGTTTTGTTTAAAGTTTAATCCGTCTAGGTGGAAATTAATCGGGTTCACCCGGTTAAGCTAAAATCGGGACGAAATGAGCACCACTACACTTAGAACAAGAGTCTAGCACAATAGTATACATATAAATAGTAGACTAAAAATAGTAAAAGCCTGCACGCAGTACATGTACTCATCTAGTTATAGTAATTATATGAAAATCTAGCGTTATTGATTTGAATGCGTTCCGTCAAATGTAAAGAAGGAAAAAAATGCATTTAAATGCTGTGGGGAACATATTTGATTTTTTTTTTTTTTTTTGGTATCATGATGCCACAGTAATGATAGTCTCTTACTGTTCAATCACGTATCGAATAATTTGAAAGGAAAAGAAAGGCCTTCCGTTCTCTTTTTTGTTAGTAGTTAATTATAAATTAGTAAAAAGACAAATATTAAGACTTCTTGGTTTTTGGTGTGTGTGGAATATTTGAGAATAGCACTGTTTACTGTTGCAAATTCCAAGCGAATGTGACCGAATCAATCATTTTCTTGGGATTAAAAATAAACAACTTTTCTTTTTTCTTGTCACATGTAAGAAAAAGAACAATTTTTTATTTTCAAAGTTAGACAAGATAGAAAAGAACAAACTATAATTTTTGGTTCACAGATCCAAAAGTTTTGTTTTTGTTTTAGATAATTCAAAACCTAGAGAGTATACTGGCATACAATAAAATTACGGACATTAGACCGCATAACTAATGACGCAAAATCATTTAGATTAAATTGATTGTTTATGCACGCGACTGTCTTACTCGTAACCCACTTATTTTTTAGGGCTTCCATATATATTCAACATGAACCTAAGACAAAAAAACAAGAGAGAATGAAATTGAGATAGATAACCTTTGTCTAGCTAGGACCCATGACCCATCGAAATCTACTAATAGTCATTTTCAACAACACGTCCATGTCCAGAGAACATTTTTCAAAATTTCTTCCACTTAACTGCATCTTCGTGGGGACTGGTATGGGCTCGAATTGCAACTCTTTTCAAAGTCAACATCTTGCTTCGACTCTGTCGGATTTGGAAAATGTAGAACTCTTCAGCTCACTAATCATGTCACACAAAACGCTTGCGATTATCACACTCTCACGACATATACAAATTTTGTAGAGAACGAAACTAGAGACTGCAAAGAAACCACCATCAATCGATGGACACATCTTCACCATAATGAGTTTATAACAAGATTCGACCTTCTTGCTATGAGATTCCAGCAACCAGATCAGTTGAACTCTTTTCTTCAATTAAAACCAAAAAAATAAAACTCTTTTCTTCAATTTTGGTTTTCTTCAAGCAGCGGCAAATGGGTGTTCGAATTCAAGCCCACTAATAGTTTTCTTCAAGCAAATTAAGCTATTATAGGGAGTTAGCTTGGCAACTGAGTGTTATAACCCAAAGAAATTTCCCATAATTATTAAAAGCAATCATCTTGGCCAATGTTAAGAATACCACATCAAAAGCAAATTAACATAAGAAAAAGAAAAATCTAAGAGACATTAATCAATTCATAATTCACCTTGTTCATTACCTATAATTAAATAAATTGCTTTTGTAATCGATTATGTTAACACTTGTCGAAATAGAAGTGTCTAAATCTTATAAGTGTTAGTGTGTGTTACAGAAGTTCATATGTTACATAAGATTTTTTTTTTTTTTTTTGAAACCAACAAATGGAATATTCGTAATACTTAATGCAAATTTTTTTTCTAATATACAATTTCTGAAGAGCAAAAAATCGAATTCGCGACAATAAATCCGTAAAACCTCCCTCATTTAGGCTTTGAATGATGGCTACTAGAGAAACATTAAGAATGAAGTGGAAAAAAATAAAGAGGAATAAATGAAAAAGAGGAATAAATGAAAAAAGAGGAATTATTGTTCCTCTCCAAATATGAATAATATGTTAAATATTAACGTGTTATAGAAGAAGAGAGAACAAGAAAAGAGAGAAATTGGTTGTGTATTATTCTAATAGAGAGATTCTTTATATATAGGAGTACAAGAGTAGGGTTTTCTTTGTAAAAGAATATCCTTGGTAGACAAGGTATAATATTCTAGAAGTGGGTCTTATAATGGGCATCTACTTAACTAGATTATAACAGTGATTATTTTATGGAGACTTGTCCAATTGATATCATCCTTGTCCCTTAGATTAGTTTTACTAGGTTTTTAACCCACGCGTATGACACGAACTCCCTTGGACAATCTCTGATGAAGGCTGACGGTTC
>OVBC01003699.1:0-10535 GCA_900406465.1 Noccaea caerulescens | reverse complement strand
AAGATTTACTTACTATATTAGTTTAGATTTTCCCAGATTCTCGCAAATAAATTATTTATACAGTCGGTAGAATTTTGTGCGATTTCTAGAAAGTGCTTTCTACGGATGGTAGAATATGGTAAAATTATCAGATAACGTTTTCTACGGACTAGTAGAAAATACAATAACCGTAGATTGCCTTTTCTACGGGTGGTGGAAACGTGAACGCAAGTCAGAAAACATTTTCTACCATTAGTAGAAATGTGAACATAGGTTAGATCTCATGTTCTACGAATCGTAGAATACTGAATACACTGTAGAAATCATATTCTAGTGCCAGTAGAAAAGAGAACAACAAGTAGAATATGAATTCTACTTTGAATATTTGGGAAACGTAGAAATTTTTAAAAATATATATTTAAGACATCTTTAAAAAAAAATAAAAAATGTCATAACATTTTCCATGTTTTTCCTTCTATTGTTATGAATTTTATTTTTAAAAATGGCATTTAAAAATATTTATTTCATATTTATATACATTTTACAAGAGTATTGAAGTAAAAAAATAGTAAATTTCAGAAAAAATGTATTGGGACAAATAGACAGTTTTTTGAACCTATATTCACAAATCTCCCTTCGTAATTTGGGTTTTAATTGCAACTTTACGTCAAGCATTTATAATTTTATTGGATAAAACGGAAATTAAAGCTGTAAAGGGCCTAACGGCTAAGGTACCGACATACTAATTAAAAATTAATTCAAGTTCAAACGTCCATTTCTCAGACACGCATTGATATACCAAAACCATGTCTCGTGAAGATGAACTTCTCTATCTTCCCAATAAATACCTCTTTTTTTTTTTTTAATTCTCTCGAAAAAATCGATTTTTTTATTTTTTCGCATCGAAGCTTGACTACAGCTAGAATTCTCACGAAACTCAATCTCTTCTTGCTCGATCATCTCCTTCTCACACTGCACTCTGATTCAGTTCCTCCGAATTCTTCAGTTGAAGAAGGAGAAGGAGAAAAAAAAAAGAGATGAATGAGAGAATAAAGCCCAAAATCAGAAAACCCAATAGTCTGTTTTCCGAATCGAAGAAGGTCGCAGTTTCAGTTCTCTCTGTTTTCTTAGTCTTTATTTTTGTTAATACGTTCTTCTACCCAAGTTTTTACTCCGATTCCGGCTCAATTCGGAGCAATCCCGTCGATTCCCGAGAAATGATTGATTTTCCGGGAAAATCGTGTAAAACGAGGGTTTACATGTACGACCTTCCGACGAATTTCACTTACGGAGTCATCGAGCAACACGGAATAGCTCGCGGCGGAGAGAAATCCGATGACGTCACCGGGCTAAAATATCCGGGTCATCAGCATATGCACGAGTGGTATCTCCGGTCGGATCTTACCCGACCAGAAATCGAACGGGTCGGGTCTCCAATCGTCAGGGTTTTTGACCCGGTGGAGGCGGATTTGTTCTACGTGTCCGCTTTCTCTTCTCTAGGCTTGATTGTCAAGTCGGGTCGACCCGGTTCTGGATCCGGATCAAGTTACTACAGCGATGAGGCGATGCAGGAGAGTCTGGTGGGTTGGTTAGAGAGTCAAGAATGGTGGAGGAGGAACAATGGGAGGGACCATGTGATTGTCGCCGGTGACCCGAATGCATTAAAACGGGTCATGGATCGGGTCAAGAATGCGGTTTTGCTTGTGGCGGATTTTGGCCGGTTAAGAGGTGACCAAGGGTCGCTTGTGAAAGACGTAATCATACCTTACTCTCATAGGATTGATGCTTATGAAGGCGAGCTTGGAGTAAAGAAGAGAAACAAGACATTGTTGTTCTTCATGGGAAACCGTTATCGCAAAAATGTAAGCTTTTTAATGATCTCTAATGTTCTTGATCTTGAATTTATGAAAAAGATGGTAAAGCTTAGTGCTTTGAGACTCTCTCCATAGTTGCTAGCTAATGTTCTTGTTTGAGTAAATGGAAGAAACTGCGAAAAGGCGGAAACTTTTGCTGAATTTTGACAATATTTTGTTCCAATGTGCTCTGTTGTGTGTGTTTGTTTGTCAGGGAGGGAGTGTTAGAGATTTGCTTTTCAAGCTGCTTGAGAAGGAAGACGATGTTGTGATCAAACATGGAACACAATCAAGAGAGAATAGGCGAGCGGCTAAACAAGGAATGCATACGTCTAAGTTTTGCCTACATCCAGCTGGTGACACTCCTTCTGCTTGCAGATTATTTGATTCAATCGCTAGTTTATGCGTCCCGGTGATTGTAAGCGACGGCATTGAGCTACCTTTCGAAGACGTTGTAGATTACAGAAAGTTCTCTGTGTTCTTGAGAAGTGATGCCGCTTTGAAACCTGGGTTTGTGGTTAAGAAGTTGAGAAAAGTGAAACCAGAGAAGATTTTGAAGTACCAAAAGGCTATGAAAGAGGTAAAAGAGAGTTTTCTTCTTGTTCTGTCTTTTCAACTGTTGTCACTTGTTAATCTAATATGTGAGTTTGATTCGTGTAGGTGAGACGATATTTCGACTATACGCATCCGAATGGAAGTGTGAATGAGATCTGGAGGCAAGTTACTCACAAGTTACCGCTGATCAAGCTTATGATCAATCGTGAAAAGAGAATGATCAAGAGAGAAGCAAATGAGCCGCATTGCTCTTGTTTATGCTCAAACCAAAGCACTATTATCCATGGTAGATAGTAGTCGTTTAAAGCCATTGGTAAAAACTGAATTGTGTTTCAGGAAACACGTTGTAGCAACAAAGGTACAACAAAGGAACTAAACACAACTCACAGAGATAACAAGAGACAAGCATAACTTCAGGAGCCTCAAGCGGTGTGATGACGCTTCCAAGCCAAACGACATTGTTGGTGGAATGACTCAGTTGACTAATATAAACCTGTGGTGTCTTCTTGTATAACTTATCCCAACTGTGCCAGGCAAGAACCAACAATGGAAAACCTAAGACCCACTTACCGGTCCTGAAGAATTCCACATCAGGGAAAAGCAGAGGAGCTATGATAAAGCTAAAGACCGAACTAGCCCAAAGTGACATGAAAGCAACGTTTACATCAGACCGAGGTTTCTCCAGGGGCATGCCTAGATGTCTCCTAACCTCCACAACTATAGTCTTTACAAGAGCCTTTCTGCGAAAAGATGATGATGTAAGAAGAGAAGCCTTTTAGTGTTTTTGCTTCTGATATAAGACAATGATATAGAAACAACGATCATACCCGTATACTTCCGTGGAAAGGCCAATTCTTTCGGTTACAGACTTGAGGGCAAGCTCCCATGTATTGATCATTTGCGTGTTTCAGCTTCATTTTCTTGAAAAGGGTAGTGAACTCTTTGTCTTCTGCGTTGAAATCGGCTTCTTCTCTATCAAGTTTGTATGCTCTTTTCACATCACTTGCGGTAACGTTATAGAAGATTGGGATCACCATGAGTTTCCCTTCGTTCATTGCTTCATTCATCTTCACTAGCTCATTCAAACACCACACAGACTCACAGTACCTCTTTGAGAACACGGCGAGCGCGATTTTCGAGTTATCTATCCTTGTGAAGAGTGTTCTTAGTTTTCTTCCCTTTAACTCATGGACGTCTATAAAGACATTGACACCTCCTTCTCTTAAGGCCCTCACGAGTCGATTCACGAAGTTGTCTCTGAGCTCCTCTCCACGGAAGTTGATGAACACCTGAGGGGGACGTACTTTGGCCTTCTTCACCGCCATTGGAATATGGTTTGTGAGTTGGCCTGAGAGACAAAAATAAAATATAGTAGGTGAAGACTTATGTTTTCATTGGACCTTAGAAAATTATGAGTGGCAATATTTTATTCAGGCTCAAAGTCTAGGCGATTCTCAGTCTTTGTTTAATATATTAAGGAACAACGTGAGAAACCACATCAATGTCTCTCTAAATGGTTATGGGTCGGGTCAAGAATGCGGATATCATGGTGGGAATAAAAGACTTACAGTACATGGCTACTACGAAAAAATGTCTTATAAAATGAGTGTAGAGAAAATCAATAAATCCAAGGAAACACTAGTAAACACAAGCTAGTCACATAAACACATGATTAGATAGCCTGACTAATCGAGAAGAAGATAAGATAGGGCTTTAGACCCAATATTTACTCAATGCCAAAGAAAGCTTATAAATGAAGGTAACAAAACTCGAATATTTCATCAGGAATAATAATAATAAATACTTAACATAGCAGAAAACATCATATTTCTATTTGAAATTGGACTGCTAACTACTCATCACATTAAAAGAAGGATTATCAAGAAAAATCAATACCTGCTAGGCGGCTATTACGTTTTATTAAATTAATTGTCTGACAAGCTAAGATGATGTAACATATACCAATTGCCGCGAAGGAGGCCAATCATTTGCATTTATTATTTATCCGTCACGCCAAAGGGTCAACGCTAAACCACCAAACCGTGAAAAAATGGCTGCTTCCTCTTCCCACGGTGAACCCAACCGCTCGAACCAAGAACCCCGGGGGCGTCCCCGCCGGGTTCCCCGTCCTCAAGTTTTCGTCAGTTTCCGTGGAGTCGATGTGCGCGAGACCTTGGTCAAGCAGGTCGTGAATACCTTTAGATTCCGAGGGGTCAACGTCTTCATAGATGCCAACGAGCGAACTGGGATGAAACTACAAAACCTCTTCAGGAGGATCGAGCAGTCGAAAATGGCGGTCGTGATCTTCTCCAAGAGGTACGCAGACTCTGATTGGTGTATGGAAGAGCTTGCCAAGATCGACGAGCTAGAGAAAGAAGGCAAACTTAAGGTGATTCCAGTCTTCTACAAAGTGACCCCGAGCGACGTGAAAAACCTCCGGGGAGAGTTCGGCGAAGGTTTCGAGAGATTGAAGACAGAGTTTGCGGACAAAGAACCAGAGAAGGTCCTCAAGTGGGAGGCTTCTCTGAAGCCAATTGCAGAAATTAAAGGCTTGTGCTCTCACTACAACGGGTATTTGATTTCTTGATAATCCTTATTGATGTGTTTTAGGGTACCTTCCTTAAGAAGTTATAGAATCTTTCATTGGCGTTGAGTGTATACTACTAGGTTCCTTACCTTGTTCATCTTTCTTGTTTCTCACTCATGTTGCAGTAAAATTGCTCCTCCACTTGCCCACCAGATTGCTGATGATGTACAAGTATGGCTAAACGAAATGCCAGGAGGAAAGGTCAAGCCCCGAGAAACTAAAATGACGACCGGAGAAGTGGTTTTTTGGGCCTTTCTTGCTGCTGTTCTCTGTCGTCTCTTCATTTCTCCTCTGTTTTTCAATGACTCGAAATTTTTCAAGACTCGTGAGTGGTTAGTTGGTTTTCCCACAGTTGTTGCTATCTTGTTCCGTATTAAGACCTGGAAAGACAAGAAAAACCCACCTCCTCGCACCAGACCAACCCCTTCCACCACTGGACCAGCAGCAGCACCACCACCTCCTCCTTCTTGATTGGTCAAGAGTAATTATGGAAATGTTTTATGTAAGCAGTAAATGGTTTGTATGTTTTTGATTTGTGTACACTTGTTTATTGTGTTTACTACCTTGAGAATAAACGTTTACTGCTCCTATACTCTTGATTTTCTCTGTACGAAGACATTCTTGATAGTCCTCTAGGCTCTAAGTCTTTCCTTCTTGACATTGTGTGAACACACTTGTCATTTTTTCAATTTCCTCTGTTGTCAGCTTTAAAATTCAATCAGGTAATTGATCTTCAAGTTCAAAGTAATAATTCAACAATAAGTTGATTGCGATCTAAATGAGAATAAGTCTTAAATTGATCTCAAGCAAGAGAGGGTATGCTCAAAACCACACAAGGAATTAAACCAACGGTGCCATTAATTTATAAGCTAAAAATGAAGAAGCAAAGACAAGACAACAAATACGTATTGACATAAACACAAGCGTAGAGACAGAACGAAGAATATATAGACCAAACACATCTTTTGTTCTTTTAGGAAGAAGAGCAAAACCCAAGAAGACACTATTATCATTAGAGTTTTTAGTTCCCAAGTTAAACCTAAAAAACGTTTCCAACAAATTAAAGGTAGGCCTAACTGCAATAATCATAGGAATAAGATAACTAAGAATGAGAACAGTTCAAGACAACTTAATTAATCTGACCTTCAAGCATATAAGAATCATCATCCAAGATATCTGTTTCAAGTAACTTTCTTCTATAAATTCACGCCCCATCATATTAATAGCTTATGTTTTTATTGAAACAAAACACTTATGTGCTCACCAGCAACACTAAGTACTGCATGCTTAATGAAATAACTTAATCTGACATCTGCGAGAACGCTTTACAGAATTAAGAAGCTCCTCGTAGACATCTAAATCTTCGACTGGGTCTGTAAAACTCAGATTGAGTTTCATAAGGACTTCTGAATTGTCAAGCAAATACCTCACTAGTTTCATCCCAGTTTTCTCCCAGGTAATCAGTTTTTTAATCTCAACACACTCCAGAGTCGATGATAGACACCGAGGCACATAGGTAAGATCGATCTTCCCTAGCTCCACTGAAACAGAAAAGTCCTGCAAGAAAAAGAAAAATTCCACAATGAGGTTTTTTCAGTAATGTTTTAAGTTAACCAAAATCACAGTTTCTTCTTTACCAAGATGAGGTTTTTCAGATTTGGGCAACTCTCAAGAAGGAGAGGCAACAGTTGCAACGATGAGCTGGAGAACACAGTCTGAAAATGAGATATGTTATGGAATTTGGGAATCGATTCAGGTTTGGAATAATGATAAAGGGTCTGCAAGAAGAAAGAAAAAGATAAATGCATGCATGTGAGAATCTTTTTAGAGAGAGTACTAACTTGTTATATATTGCATCATAAAGTATATGTACCTTTAGAGTACGCGGAGAGATGATCATATGTTTTACACTAGAGATTCCGTTTAGAAAATCGAAGATAAGATCCTCCGATTCCAAAGAACTGCCGCGAAGCTGCTGGACAATAAGTTCTGCATCAATGTCTATCTTGAACAAGGAACTCAGATTCTTTACCAAGATCCTTTCAGAATGATCACTATCTCTAAAACTCATATACTTGAGTCTTGGAGCATCAATCTCAACCCAAAAACCACTGTTACGCTTTCTCCATTTACAGATTAAACGGAAGATCTTCAGAGTCTGAGACCTTACACGCAGAAGAGACCGAGTTTCTAGAGAGTTATAGTCACCTCTTAGCAAGTTAAAATCTTCAAGAACAGGGCCTTCTAAGGTAAGATCTTCAAGAACAGGACATCCTGAGATGAGCTTCTCCATGCCATCGACAGAGTAACAAACGTTATCAAGATGTATGATTTTGAGACAAGGCAGAGAAACAACACACTCTGGATTCGTAAGCCCTGCATTTGCAAGCTTTAAAGACACCAATGTCTTGCTCTTAAAAATGTTGAAATACGTGGAATTCAGATAAGAGTTGACCTCAACATTTAGATGTTGAATCCCACGATCGACCGCTGTGGCGATCCAATCGTTTAATCTTGCATTGTGAACGTAGTGACCATATCCATACTTTATGTAGAACTTTTGCAAGCGTGACTCACGGTTAAATGCCAGGAATCGATCAATGAAGTTGTTGATGATATTTCTGTAATGATTGGAGTGTAGCTCTAGTCCTGGAACATTAAGCCATTGATTTCTCCATCTGGTCGATAAAACACTTGTTTTAACCGAATCTTTGGTCGGAAGGCATAACAGAATCTGAGTTATCAAAGAATCCGGCAATGCGCTGATTCTATCGTACCCCATCACGAGACACATTCCTGAATTTTTGAGAAAACAAGAATATCAAAAATCTTGATCGAATCTATAGGCGTAGAGTTTCTAAACCTGCATCAAATTCTAGGGTTTTAAATTTTAAATCGATTACAAATCTTAAAGTACACTCGAGGGAGAAATCTAGATCTGAAAAAATTACCGTCGGCTTGATCGCTGGAATATTTGATTTAGGAAATTTTGTTGAAAGAGGAATCCATTGAGACGAAGAACCTAACTTTGTTGCCTGTGGTGTCTGCTAACTAAACTCAACATGAGAAAAATGAACAAAAAAAAATCTTTCTCTTTCCTAAACACGCAGCCTTGAAACCTAAACGTATCAGAACTAATTAAAATAGATAACGAATCAAAATTCTGGTTTAATGAAGGTAAACCGAGTCGATCGAGTATTTAACATATTTATACTCTTGATTGTTGTTACGTTTAGTTGGGTCTACCATTTCAAATGACACTTAACAATTCACGAATCAAACCAACCATGCCATGTATAAGATAAAATGAAGAGAAGGAAAAGAATTACAAGACAGCAAAAAATGTATAGAGACATAAACTAGGGTAATACAGAACCCATTTTTGCTCTTTAAGATATTAAATTGCAAATAACCGATTTACAACAGAATAGCTTAACTATATGACCGATCGGGAGTAATCAAGCACCAGGTGCTCGTCTGTTTTGTTGTGCTAATGCACAATATAACTGGTGTAATACAACAATCGTAATCGGAAAACCTAATAACCACTTTGCAGTCGTGAAAATTTTCGGAGCTATGAAGAGGCTAAAGAGGAAAGCCGCAAGAAATGCAGAAACAAACACTTCTCCAATCGTCATTTTTGGATGGGATTCGTTGGAGAACTCTGAGGGAAAGGAGAATCCCGGGTCCGAGGCCATGTCTAGCTCTCTCTTAACCGCCCTGATGATTTCCTCGGCAAGATGGATATTCGAGCTGCGCAAACATGAGTGAGAGAAACCAATGAGTACGTACATAAGTAGCTAGGCAACTGGTAGATGGGTGACTAGCGAATACTAAAGTCTCTGATTTGGAGTTAACATTTTGTAATTTATAATGACTAGAGACTAAAGCCCCCGCGCAAGCGCAGGGTTATTGCAATAATTTTTTTGTGTTTGTTTTATCCGTTGATTTGAATTTTGATGGCTTTGTGTTAACGTTCATTGGTTATATTGTGATTTAACTCAACCACTTACACTAAGAATATTCAATATTTTTATTTTATTAAGATTTTAACTTTGTATTTCATTTTTGACTCTCTTTTTAAAAAAATTTAACATGTTTTAAATATTTTCCTTGTTCAGTTTCATTAAACTATAAGTAAGCATTTGACTCAGAGAAATAATTTTTAAACATGGTGTAGAATCACATTTTTACTCGAAATATGGTACAAAATATAGATTTGCTTTTTTCTATTGTAGTGTTTGAACATAATGACCATTGATTATTTTATATAATTTTAGTTTTGTAAATTTAAATTGTATTTTTAAAACTAACATGTTACAATCCTTAAATTTTTCAATCTCTTGCTTCTAATTTTCCATTAGCTTTCTACTATGTTAACTAAATTATATTATGTATTTTTTAACTCGTAAACACATTACAATTTTTTAAAAAAGATAAATCTTCTATACAAATTTTTGATTAATAAGATAACTATGTACTCTTTCGAGTAAAATATATCATTACTTTTTCCCCAATATATATTACAACTTTCATTAATTTTTAATACTAAGTTATCACATACTTTATATTTATTAATTATTTTGTATATTTTTCTTAATTTTATATATAGAGAAATATAAATAGATATGTCTTAAATGAGTAATTTAATTATAATTTAATGCTAAATTGCTGAGGTGGATAGCTTTAGAAGAGAGAAAACTCTCCAATTATATATAAGATTTTTAGTTTTTACTATTGTATTTTTTTGTTCCGATTGAAAAATATATTATATACCATGCTCTTTTCATGAGAATATAACTTTCATCATGAGTTATGTTCCTTAAGAGTTTTTATAATCTAAAAATGAAATATACTGTACTCATTAAACAAACAAGATTGTTAACTTCATGAGCTTTAAAACTCAAATCTAAATGACAATAGAGTAAATAAACCCAATTCCATATATACTCTCTATTAATCTCATTCCATATATACTCTGATTCCTAACATTAAAAACAAAAAATCAAAGGAAACATGTCTTTTTACCAAAATTAGAAAATTTTAGGAATACTAACAAATTGTTCTAATCAAGTAACTAATTAATCGATAAATTATATGCTTAGTCATGCTAGAGAGGTGATGAATGAAATGTATGATGCATATAGGAATGAATAACGGATTGATAAAATAGCAGATATGCCAATGAATTTTCTTTTTAAGTGTGTATCATTAGAAAATGATGAAATGTTTTATGAATTTAATTGATTACAAATAGCAAAAAAAAAATGTGAAAACATAGAATAAAAGTGATATATCATTCATTACCAATATAACAAACACATCATTGTGCTGTTATTCTGCCGTGCAACTAATATATGATCTTTAGAGCAATCAATTAATCAGCTGNTTACATGGAATGTCATTGCATATTATGTAAAGAATCAAATATGTATTATTCAACTAATCATATATATAACTATTAATAAAAAATTATCATTCTCCTTCCTTGATTGACAATTACGAAAATAAGTGAATAAGGAATATATGGGATTCAATTTATGTCTATCATAATAATTTTT
>OVBC01003698.1:0-10198 GCA_900406465.1 Noccaea caerulescens | reverse complement strand
AAAACTCTTTCTCAAACATAACCCTCATCGGATCTTCCCTCGTCAGACTCGTATCACACATGTCAAACAAAGACGAGTAATGAAACAAAGCTTCTCTAAACCTCGTGACAAAGAACGGCGCGTTGTATGATCCGCTGAGGATCGCAGGGATGAAAACATCCGGTTTGATCTTCTTGATCAGCTTCAAAACCGTGTCTCTCGGGCTGTGCACTGCTACCGTCTCATCTAAAAGGTTCCTAAACCGAAACAGAGAGTTGACCGCCACAAACTCGCCTTCTTTGAGCTTCAAGTCCTCCAGTCTGATCGTTTCCCATCTCTGCGCAATCCCATTGTACTCAAACGGGACGTTGAACTTCTGACAGTACTTAGCCAAGCGACGACCCGTCTCGATAACTCCCTCGGCCGGTCTAAACCCGCGCTGAGGCAGCTCTATACCGGTTATCCGAAGCTTACACATTCCACCACGCTTCCAAGCAAGACGGTGAATGAAAGGAGGCCATTGGAAGCCGTAAGATATTCCAAAGTCTATGATGTGGATGGTTTTGGCATCCGGAGTCAGATGCATGATGCTGTGGTTAGCGAATATGATTGCGATTTTCTTGAAAGGGCAGACGGATATGTACGTATGGTAAGCTTTCAACATGTCCGAAGCGGATGTTCTCTTTGAAGACAAAGCCGTGTAGACCTGCGTGCCTGTCCCTGCCAAGCGTGCTTCGAGACTGTTTGCGAAGTAATGAGCTAACCTCTCTGTTCCATCGCCGAAAGACGAAGAGTGTTGCCTCACCTTTCTCAACAACTCATCTGCCGTTCGACGATCGTTAACCGAAACAGCTTGAGCACATGAAACCAAAAATGTCCTCAAATCAGCTGTCGTCTCTTTCATAGAGTCGTTGCCGTTACTAGCAGCCGGTTTCTTCTCGCCTTTATGAGTCTTGCTAAAGGATGAAGCTGGTTCTTTCGAAAAACTCTTGTGAAGAATGCATACAGGTTTCTCCTTAGGCTGGCCAAATAGAAGAATCTTGTCGAACATATCGGAAAGCTCAGCTTCATCAACATCAACAGCTGATTGCTTCTTGCTTCTCTCTTCAGCCAGATGTTCGTCTTCTTCGCGCGAATGGCTTTTCTTGGAACCGAAAGCCGCCGGGATGTAGTTTTCGACATCTATAACCAACTGAGAGCTCTTGGGAAGGAATTTGCTAGCTTCCTCCACACCTTTCTTGAATTGTAACGCCAACTCGCTATCGTTAAACATGTTAGAAACCAAGTTATTACTAAAACCAACAACAGACTGTGGACTTGATCTTGTAGAAGAAGTAGACTGGAAAACAAAGTTGTTAGGGATGGGTGTGTGGAACCAAGAAGGCCTGTTGTTGTTCTCCAAGCAATCAAAACTCCAATCAGAGGAAGTGGTTGTGGTTGTGCTTGAAGAAGAACCATGAGGACTATCAAGAACCAATGGAACAGGGCTTGTAGTAGTAGTGATCAGAGGCTGAGAAGAATCAGGGTACGGTTCGCCGAGAGCTTCATAGAGAGACTTCTCAGCTGCTTGAAGAGACAAGGCGTCGTGAAACATACACGGCTTCTCTTCCATCTCTTCGTCCATGAGGACTTGACTTATGTATTTTAGAACCGAATCAGAGAAGTCTGAATCCGCAGCAGCAAGATTCTGCTCTGGAGGAGGAGGAGGTAGAGGAGGAGGAGCAGATGGAATATCTAACTGAGGTAGATCATCTAGATAGAATCCGTTTTCGAAATTGGGGAAATCAATCTGGTTATTGAAATTGAAGCTTTCAAAAGATCCATGGAACCCACCAGCAGAGTAAGATCCCATTTGATTGAAATCAAGAACCCTAATAAACCCTATGAATTGTTCCACAAGAAAACGCAATTTCTTATTATCTTGAATCCACAAGAAAACCCGTTTAAAAGGTCGAATATTTACTTTCTCTCTGAACCACAATACAGAGAATCTAGTCACAAAAAGGTGAGATTTTTAATACCAAGGAGATAGATTTTGTTTGGTAAGAAGAAACAAACTGGAAAGCTTACTTGTTGGGATTAAGATGCGGCGATTTCAGATGCTATGGAAGAAGAAGAACAAACCTTGAGTTGGAGGAAATGGTCTGTGTGTTAGTAGTGGTGGAGACAGATGTATTTTGTTTTTTATATGCATGAAAGGTACAAATTTTCAATTATTATAAGGATATGAAACAATTTTATCCCTACTGTGTTTTCTTTATTATGAATCAGAAATCCACTCGGTCAGGAAACTTCCTCTGTCTTCTTTTTCGGTTGTGTTCAGAGGAGGACGCTTTTTTGTACTACACTTTTGCAATTTTTAGCCTCATCTTCGTAAATTGAGCTTTAGATTTCAGTCTCATAATTTTGACGTCAAATAGTAATTCCGGTATTGCAACATTTATGTTATTTTGACGACATAAATGTTGTTGATAAATATATTTTATTCAGTTAACATATCTACCGCTCTGTGGTTTATTATAAGGCAAACAAAAACTTGTGAAGAACTATTATGATATGATCAACTCAAATGTAGTATAGCTGTGGTCCTTTTTATATATTAAAGAACAAAAACAATTTTTTTACTCAATATTATATCTTCTTGTTACTACTAATAACTCTACTGCGTGACAAAATCGGATGGTGGTGGTATTATCATATACTCGCACTAACCATACAATGACAATAAAAATATGATTATTGATTAGAAACTTTACTTAATTTGAATTCCCACTAAGATAAGATAGAAAAATTAGCACTGTACGTTACAGAAATATTTCAGAGAAAAAAATTGGTCACTAAAATCACCACCTCATGTTTCCATATGAAAAAAGCTGCTTTTATCCTCAAGCTTCATTGTTTCTGGTTCTACTAATCTTGAATATGATCATTCACATATGCAATAAAACAAGAAGAATGGAACCAGAGACATACGATTAGACTGAACAATCAAAAGTACATGATCAAATCAATGGACAATCTCTTTCTCTTCCCAAAAGACACCTTCCTAACTCTCTACAAGGGTATAAAAATTAGATGTTTAGTGGTAATCAGCTGCATAGCTGAGAACACAGCTCCTGAATCTGAGACTGGTTATCGCTACCGAGCCTATACATCTCTGTTCTCCCGTTCGCTATACACGTCAAGTTCATCTGCTTCCCGATTGAGCTCGACTGCACCAAATTAACTTTCATCTTTACAAACTCTGACTAGGAAATGAGCCAGAGAGGTCAAGAGGACAGAGAAGTTTTTACCTGACAGTACACATTTTGAGATTTACAGCTCCATAGCGACGTAGGAATACAGCTTAGATAATGGCACCAAGAACAATGCTTGTTCAAATCCGTCCCTCGAAGAAGCACTACGAGTCCAACAGTATATCTGACAACATAAAATTTGCATCAAAGATTTGTATAGAACCTGCATTTCATTTTGTAATCGATTCACAAGCCATACCCTGCAATCAAAAGCACTAAAGAGGTGATCCAGAGAACGTATTGGTACGGCTTGTGTTTGGATTTAGCGGACGGTGCACCGAAACCCCGAGGATTGTTCCTCTGGTTGAAGTAACCATACTGAGGACGGATCAAGAAAACAAAGCCTAGAAGAAACCCGGAAGTGAATCCTCCAAGATGGGCAAAGTTGTCTACATGTGGAAGAATACCTACTGCTAAATTAATGGCTATGATGAATATGAGAGTCAAAAGAGCTGCAAACTGCAAAATGTAGAAACAAAAACGATGAAGCTCTGAGACAAAGACATTCATGGAGGAGAAAGTGTAAAGCTTTTCTCTTTTGTTGGGTTTATTCGATTTGGCTTACCTTGTTTGCGTATATAGTCCAGTTAGTGAGAAGCTCTGAAAGCATAGCACCAAGCAAACCGAACAATGCTCCAGAGGCACCAACGGAGATACCAGCCCGGTTAAAGAGAGAAGATAACAAACTTCCACCAAATCCAGATATCATATAGAGCAATCCAATGCGTACTGTAGATTGTAAAAGGATCAAAAGCAGAAAAAAACCCAGTAAAAGGCAAGTCTTCATGGCCTAGCAAACTGAGAGTAACAGATTCGTTCTTAACAAAAAATGGCAAAAGATGAAGGATGCATACCAAATCCAAATTCTTGCTCGAGTCGAATGCCGATGAAGATAAGGCTCAACATGTTGGCAAGGACATGGAAAACCCCAGCATGTAGCCATATACAAGTGAACAAGCGCCACACCTGGTGCTTATGAACCACCATTGATACATCTAAAGCACCCATCTGCTCCAATCTGGTATCAAAGAAACACTTAAATTAGTCACACTTTTAATCGAGAAACATTCATCCACAAGAAGAGTCATATATACATAAAATTGTCATCTCAAGTCTGCTATAAACTAAAAATGCAATGCCACAAATTTTATCAATTTACTCACCAAATTTATGTAATAACATACTCAGCCCCACAGTCTAAGATCTAGAAAAAGAGTTAGCATTTTGCAGCAAGAGAAAGTTGACAAATTCCCAATAGTCAATTCAAAATTATACAAGCAAACCCACCACCATTTGATAAGTCTTAATCATCAAATAAATAAATTAAAAATCGAAACTTTTCAACCTCAAAAACACAACGAATCTCCAACAGAATCTCTCTCAATGACAAGGCCAAGAAGTTTAAGGATTTTAGGTTACCCACGTCGTAGAAGAAGGACCCAGAAGAGGATTCTCTTTCATAGGCTGGAACGCGAATCTACCCAGAAACCTAGCTGAGCAATGAGCCGAGTTTTTAGGGCAATTGTTGATGAACATCGAAACGGCGAAGAGGACAATGTTAGCCGCCACGATAGCTGGAACCAGCCATGGAAACCAAAGCTTAAACGGCCGAAACTCCGCGAAAGAAGTGCGTTGCCTCCGCCGACGATTCGCCGGAGAAGTTTCTACGGGAACATTGTTTGTCGGCGGATTCACCACCTTGATCTCCAGGCCTTCTCGCCGATCGCGACCCATTTTAGAAAATCCAAAATAAAATCTCTTCTTCCTCCGATCCTGAATCCGGAAAAAAAACAGACCTAGAAAAAGAAAGGATCGAGCTTCACGACATTGTTTCTACAGAAGCGAGAGAGGAATAATCAGATGGGAGACGAGAAGATGAATCAATCGTCTTTCCTCTTTTCGGGCATTCCTCGTGAACAAGCTAATTAAATGGTTTTATTGCTAATATAAGTAAATTATATTGATTTCGTAGTTTTTTTAAAATCTTGATTAAATCACATTTTAAAGATTCGAATATTAATTGCGCCAACAGTAGCTTGATTAATCACATGGTGTTTGACAGATATAGTATTCATCTAGTACTTAAATATATAGTTGCATTACATAGTCGAGTTTACAAATAGAAAATATTCCTTTCCGTTTCTTGTAAATCCAGAAAATATGTTCCTTGCCTTCGAATCCAAATGATAATTTTGACTTAGCCTCTAAAACCGTCAACCACGGACCACAGTTAAATTAAATGTAATAATTAAATAATGGTTATTGACAAGATTTTGAAACTGTAGAGATAGTTGATAAATTGACGAGAGTAAAAAATTGTTTAGGAAGAATTATTATTAGACACTTTTAAGAATAATAATATTATTAACTTATATAGAGATAAAAACAATTTTATTTTTTTAAATAATATGGAATAAATGAAGAGAAATTTGTCTAACCAAAACTTTCGTCGTATTTGCAAGATAAATAAAGTATTTTTATACAGGCATTTGTATTTTTTTAAAGACTCAATTAGCTAAGGACGTATTTGATACTAATAGGGAAGTATTTAAATATGTATGTATATTTTGTGTGTTTAAAGACCAAAAACCCTTCCAATAAATATCTTTCTCTACATATGTAGAATAATTAAATTACTCTCTTTGTAACAAATAATTAAATTACTCCTCTAAATTTTCGTTTACCATAATAACATAAATATTATTTAGATAATTTTAAAGTTATTTGAAGAAAAATGAAAGAGAAATGAGTAAGAGAAATATAATGAATAAGAGAAATGTGTAATGAATAACGAGTCAACCAAATACATTTATGTAGAAGATATAATATTGATATTGGTTGCATCGTTAAACTTGCACTGAAAATGGATTATCCACTAAGAATCAACTATGCTGATATCTTGTTATTTATGATGTGGAATTTAATTTTTAATACACCACTTCAAGATGAAATTTTGTTTGGCTGATTCTTTTCAGATCCAACTTCATTTATTTTCTTCTGAGTGCAGTTAAATTGATTAAGTTTAGTGAAACTCTGAGATAGTCGGTAGATGAGAGGTAAGTGAGTCACAATCAACATATTGACCCTGAGTCCCGGTCCGTGACAAGCGAAGTCTAAGAAGCAATATAAGTAACATCATAGGTGATGTTGGAAGATGTTGATTATTTTGAAAAAAAATAGAAAGAAGAAGAGAAAGCTGGAAATCGATGGTAATCTTTAAAGAAAAAAGATGGATTGATTCAGAAATGAAACATATTTTCCAAGTTGTAGTTGGAAATAAAGGATTTGTCGTGGACACAGAGAAGTCCCATCAACTCATATGAGGCTTATAAAGCTCATAGACAAGACTAACTACGAGGAATGGAGTAAACTCTATCCGTAATTTAGGAGACAATTTGAGGAGAGTCTGGTCTTTTGGTATGCCACAAAAAATTACTCCCTCCGTTTCTTTAAGATAAATTTTCTAGATTTTTCACACATATTAAGNGTTTTTCACACATATTAAGAAAAAGTAAAAGTTCAATAAATTTTCTAAACAAAACAACTTTAAACCAATAGTAATGCAAGAAATACATTGGAATCTGTTTTTTTTTACTTTAATCAGGAATAAGTACATTGAAAACTTATAAAATTTATCTTTAAGAAACAACAAAAAATAGCTAAAAAATTCATCTTAAGGAAACGGAGGGAGTATTATATATCTCTAAATTTGCTCCCAAAACAAAAGCACTTGTTGTAACAACAAATTTCCTCAGTTACCAAAAAGATGGATTAATGAACATAAAATAATGATCTTGTGAGAGAAATCAAAATTATTGATATAATGTGAGAATAAAGTTCCCAAATCAAATCAATTGATATTATGATAGGAATCTCTTCTATATATCAGGTTTGGGATCGCTTCTGAATTTTTTTTTTTTTTTACCATAGTTACCATGTACAATTCATTATTTTCCAAGTATTTCCTAATAATGTGTACATTTTCTTACAAGTATTTTTACATATGAAGGGGCACATGTACGAGAAACTCTTGATTTCCAAATGTAAGTATTAAATCGACTCTTTAGTTTGTTGAAAAATTAAGCCACATCTTTTCATTAATTACTACAAAACCTATACAACCTTTGAACGCTTCAACTCCCTCACAATCCCTCATCTTCGATCACAGCGTCCATTCGTTTTCTGAATCTGGCAGAGATCCATTTTGCCCTAAATCTCTCGTTCATCACCAAACTGAAAAATCCTTTCTCGATTTCTTGTTCCGCAAGCGAGATTTGGTGAATGTATGAGAAAACCACCAAGGAGAGGAGGAGCTACGATGGCAACGGCGATGGAGAAGTCTAGCTCAAAGTACAGAACACAGTTCTGGTACGTCGCAATGGCTTCTTTCCTCCTATGGCTTTTCTTGCTTTACCTTTTCAATTCCTCCGCAACAACCGTTCACAACCACGAGAAATTGTTCCGTCGAGAAAACGTCATCGATCTCGGCGTCGATGTCCCTAAACATCACGAAGAAACCGATCAAGTTCCTGTTGTTACCTCCGTTGTCGCTGATAACAACACTCTTCCTGTAATTGCCAGCGTTGATTCTTCTCCCCAAGATCGGATTTCCGAAGACGCCAAGGTTGTGAACGATCTCGTTGAGGAACTTGAGAAAGAAAAGGTAGAGAACGAGAACAAGAGAGGTGGCGATTCGGTTTCGATCAGTCGGTCCTCGAGGGAGAGGAAAGGACGTCGGGATTCGCAAAAGGCGAGACTGGAGGAAGATATGAGAAGGGTTCGTCATAGTAATGATGATGATGAGAGCAATGTAGACAACAGTGAATCATTCGAGCCTATAAACGATGTGGAATCAAATAAAGAGCTAGTTGATGATGATAGCAACGACTTGGAGAGCAAGGAATCGTCCAATGATGACCTCGAAGGTGATGACAACACCTCTAAAGTAGTGTCCGAGCCAAAAACTCAGAGAAACTTCGCGTCGAATCATAGCATTTCCAAAGCCAAGAACAGAGTAAACTCGAGGAGAAACCGAGCCAAGAGAGTCCCGAAAGTCATAGCACGGCCAAGAACGCGACGTAACGATCCATGCGGAGGAAAATACGTGTATATGCACGACGTTCCAGCTTTGTTCAACGAAGAGCTTCTCAAGAACTGCTGGACGTTGAGTAGGTGGACGGATATGTGCGAGCTAACGTCGAATTTCGGTTTAGGCCCTCGCTTACCAAACATGGAAGGAGTTTCTGGTTGGTTTGCTACGAACCAATTCACGTTAGAAGTGATTTTCCACAACAGGATGAAACAGTACAAGTGCTTGACCAAAGACTCGTCTCTTGCTTCGGCGGTTTACGTTCCTTACTATCCCGGTTTAGACTTGATGCGGTTTCTTTGGGGACCGTTCCCTTTCATGAGAGATGCGGCGGCGCTTGACCTTATGAAGTGGCTGAGGGAGAGTCCCGAGTGGAAGAGAATGGACGGCCGTGATCATTTCATGGTGGCTGGTCGTACCACTTGGGACTTTATGCGTACACCTGAGAATGAATCCGATTGGGGTAATAGGTATGTACGCCGCCATTCCTTATTAACTAATACGTCAAATGAATAGCAGAATAACCGAATAACATAACTCATAGGCCTGAGATTTACCATGAGTTATAAAAAAAAAAAATGATGCATGAAAGCTAAAAACTATCTATTAATATATTGATAAAGTTTTCATGTTATTAGTTACAATAGCATTTCAAAAACGTTTTAGTACTTTATTGGACAAGCTTTCTTTCTCATTGTTGTCTATATCTGTGTTTCTACCTAGCTAGGTTAATGATCTTACCGGAGATAAGAAACATGACGATGTTACTAATCGAATCGAGCCCGTGGAACTACCACGGGTTCGCGGTTCCGTACCCGACCTATTTCCACCCTTCGACCAACGCGGAGATCTTCCAATGGCAGAGCAGAATGAGAAGGATCAAACGTCGTTATCTGTTCTCTTTCGTAGGTGCACCGCGTCCACAACTCGGTGACAGCATAAGAACAGAGATCATGGACCAATGCAAAGCTTCAAGAAGAAAATGCAAGCTTCTTGAATGTGTTTCCGGTTCTCAAAAATGCTACAAACCCGACCAGATCATGAAGTTCTTCTTGAGCTCAACGTTCTGTCTCCAACCCCCTGGGGACTCCTACACTCGCCGGTCCACTTTCGACTCGATCTTAGCCGGTTGCATACCGGTTTTCTTCCATCCGGGATCGGCTTACGCGCAGTACATTTGGCATTTACCGAAAGATATCGGGAAATACTCTGTTTTTATACCGGAGAAGAGTGTTAAACAAGGTAAAGTGAGTATAGAGAAGGTTTTGAGTCGGATTCCGAGAGGGAAAGTTGTGGCGATGAGGGAAGAGGTGATAAAGTTGATACCGAGGTTGATGTATTTTAATCCCTCCGGTAAGAGAGAAGACGCAGGAAGGTTTGAAGATGCGTTTGATGTGGCTGTGGGAGGAGTGTTAAAGAGAGTTGAGGGGTTGAGGAAGAGGTTAGAGGAAGGGTATGAGGAGATTTTTGATTTCCCGGAGCAGTATTCTTGGAAATATAATGTGTTTGGGAATGTTGAGAGGCATGAGTGGGATTCTTATTTTGATAGGCCTTGATTGATTTGAGTATTAGATTGTGTGTTTGTGTGTGTGTGTTTTTTTATATAATTTATTGGGAGAGAAGTGAATGTAGTTGTGATTGTGATGGTAGAAAGAAGTCACGAGGCCTAATTGGTATTTGTTTGATTCACAGAGTCTCATGTGATATTAAAGGGTGGATTGGTTGAGAATGGAGTTGTGATTATGATGGTAAAAACTATTGTTATGAAATTTTAACTGCACAAACTTTTATGGCTGATTAGTTGTGAACTTGTGATTGTAACCGTTTTTGCGTT
>OVBC01003697.1:0-10552 GCA_900406465.1 Noccaea caerulescens | reverse complement strand
TTTCTCTTGTTTGTTGTTATCAGAAAGTTTCGTCACTAACCGTAACACAAAACAGATTAGGTAGGCAATATAGCACCTACACAGCTAGTTTAATATGGCCAGGCTGTGTCGAGTACCAGTCCTGAAGCAGACTCATTTGATTGTTGATGCCCAAAATAGCAATGTGCATAATATTGCCAGATATAGGATCTCCTGCAGGTTCATAGTCGTTGTGCTCTATTTCTGTCAATGCTGTACTTATTATACTCGGTAGAAGCTGCAGTGATTTGATTATAACCATAGCCCCCCGTTTTTTCTTCCTACGCTTCTCAACAAATACTTTTTTAGATGTCTCTTGATCGTCAGAGCCAAAGTTTTTTCTTTCCGTATGATCCTCTAGGAACTCCCAGGAAGCAAAAAGACCAGAACGATGCCACTGCATCCTCACGCTTTCTTTAACGATGTAGGAGGGCTGATGACAAGAGTCAAGATAAAATGAAGTCAAGATTGTCTGTTTAATAAAAAATTCTGAAATAAGAAGGGTGCAAAAGAATGAACTCTAACCTGGTATAATCTTCGAATATAAGTTTCAACAACCCGTCTCTGAAGTGTGTGATCACTGTGGTCAAATAGTCCCACGAGAGCATCTTCAACAGCTAAAGATGCACTCACAAGATCTTCCATCCTTTCATTAATGGCAATCTTCCTCTTGGGAGTATCCATATTTTCCCCATCCTCTGTAAACATTTCTAACTCTGACAAGCTTCTAGCAATGTTTGAACGAAGTTCACTTAGTTTGGTCTGTTCGAGTAACTGACTCGCTTTGAGTGCCAACTACACACACAAGCCGATGATCAGTTGACGAATGTAAAAATAAATATTCTAAAACATAAAGGAGCCAAACGCACCTCAGAGTAATTAGTATGGTTAAGTGTCGAGAATCGGATCAGTTTATCTCTGTATGCAGCAGGATTAGGGTAAACAAGCTGCTCCATGAGCCGGAGAACGAGTTTGTTTTTGTTATCTATGCCCTGCAATGAGGAATACAGGAGCAAACCAATTCAGTGACATAGTAATGAAAACAAGATAAACATGGTCTGATAAGGATGATCACAGACCTGATGTGAGAGCACTATATCCACAATCTTCAACAGATCTTTCTTGTATTTCTGACGCATGTGTTCAATAACATCAGCCTATTCAAGTAAAATAAAATGCATATTAGGACTGCTGTAACATGGCTAGTAACCACAAAGCCGTTTATCAACTATTGAACCATATTTTACCTGCATGTGATCGTTGAATAATTCTTCTACTGATAGATATTCTTCAAAAAGGGAATGAACAATAGCACGGGCATGACTTTCTCTACCACCTTCATAAGACTTCGCAAGGCTCATCAATGGTTCAATTAGCCTTTCAAGGGCGCCTCTCTCTTTCTCATCACAAGATGATAAATGAGCCTGTTGCAAGAAATGGACCAAAAGGAAGGCATTTCAGAAAATGAATAACTGGATGGTACGTCTCGAATGGAAGAATAATTAGGCAATCACCTCAAGAATGCCTTGTAAAAGTTTGGCAGGGAAATCTGCGGTTAGGGAGTTTCTGAGGATACTCTCAAATTCCCTATACTTTGATTCTAGCTGATAGAGAATTTTATAAAAGAAGATATTAAAAGTCTTAAAAACTCAAAACAAATAACACAGGAAAGGAATACAGATTATAAATAGTACATAAGTGTTTACCTTGTTCCTGAGATCATTAGGTAGTCGTGTAGCAAGAACTGCAAAGCACTCTTGCCACTGAAGGAATGGGAGTTCAGGACTTTCAAGGCAATTAAGCAAGTCTTGAACAACCTGTAAGATATGAACAATCTCAGAGTCAAATAATCTTTTAGAAAAGTTGGATCAAATAGGAAAAACGAATCGTGTTTACCTCGTCTACGTTGTGCTCATAGCCGGCAAGAATCATGCGAGCAGCATTTAAAGTTGCAGCACATCTCTGATGAACTTTACCAGAAATTTCCGTTGGAAGCCCTAATCTTGGAAAACTTCCATGGAAGGGTTCGGCCTTTCTTACAGCAGAAGGATCATCAAGATCAAGCTTGGCTATAAGTTCACCAGCCTGTCAAAAAATATAATGGATGGGATAATGAAGTTCAACATAATTGTAGGAAACCCTGTATGGAGATGGAGATGGTTTTTACCTGTATGGCTTGTCCTTCAGACATTTTGAAATGTATAACTCCTGACGCAGGTGAAACAAGTGGCATGCACATTTTCATGACCTCAACTTCCGCATATGGCGTATCAGCATCAATACTGCTATTATCTGAAACTAGATACCTCAACAGCTTGCACGGTGTCTCAGCCATCAACTTCGAAGGATCATGATCATTCTGAATAAGTCAAAAATGACAGATAACTTAGTGCTATAATGACTTCAGAAAAATTCAGTAAAGAAAAAATAATTTATTTGAAACCTGTAGTAAACAAGTTTTTCCGTCAATGAGAAGACGGGTTCCAGCCGCTTCTTCCTCTGCATATATCACATTGCTTTTACCATCCAACTGCAATGACAGTGAAAATCAACCCAGGAGGTAAGTTTCCGTGCCCATGATTCTCAATGGCACTTATTATGCATGGCAAATGTAAGTTTCTGTTTTATAGAATGAAACAAAGGCAGAAAACTTGCCTGCATCAACAGACCTCCATCACGTAGAGTGTGTATTTCTGCAACAACTTCTGAGTTGTTCATTCTTAGACTGTAGCTTCCTGATCCACCCCGGACAACATCAATCTAGGAACATTTATGTTCAGGTTAGAGAGCCACGGTTACTCTATCTTCAGTGCAGAAGTACTATGGTAGAAGCAAAGGAAGAAATTCGGAGAAGTAGAATATTGACACTAGACGCATTACCGTATATTTACTTCCTTCTATGTTGAGAGAGACTCGAGAATGCACAAGAGATATATGCTGCAATTTAAGAGAGAAAACATAAGCGACAAGATCATTACGAGGAAGAAAATAGACTGCTGATATTGAAGTACCTTTGGGGGAATTTGTCCCTTCTCAAGATAACCAACGTAATCCGAGACCACAGCAGCACTGATCGCTGTTGCTTTCTGGACAAATAAAGCATCTGGTCACAAAGAGAAACTTTTACGAAAAAAATTAATCTCTGAGAAAAAGGTTCTTACATAGAGAGCCCCGCTGACAACAGAGAGATACCATGGAGGCCTCTCTGCTCTGACCCGCATAGCTATTCTACTATCCAACCAACCAGTGTGAATTTTGTTTTGCTGGTAATCAGGAGCCTGATCAACAATTGAAATGATCTTGTCAGGGTACATTGCAAACACAGAGTGCAACTTTTGTGTGTAGGAAGACGCAAAGTTACGTGTAGAAGGTCAATGGTGTAGTCAACGTTAGTCCTAATTTCTCCACGAATTTGAATTTCTTTCAGCCCGAGAACCATATTTGCTATTGCCAGGGCTCTGGATTCCCCAAATGCAAAAACATGTCCTGAATAGGAGATTAAAGGAAGTTTCAATTCGTAAAAACACAAGAAAAGAACTGACCTAGCAGCCCAAATATTTCATTTCACTTACCAAACTGGGAATCTGAGAGCTCATGGATGCCTCCACCAGACTGTAAGAAACAGAAACAAAAAAATGTCAGTAAAATTTAAGACATAGCCAAATGCACATAATATAGCAGATGAGGATCTATCCATATGTCTACCTTGACAGAGAAGTAGGCCCACACATCTGGCTTGCTCTTAAAACTCAACTCCTGTCGCAATTTCATACGAGTGTTACACCACAAAGTTCTCAGTGCATAGATTTTCTAAGTTTGCATTCCTCAGCTATCATATTACCTGTATTTTACCACTGGTGGGTTTGAACCCGCCATCAGGATCCTCACTTGTCACGCGTACAGCCACACAATGACCTTTTGGCCTTAGAGATTCAGCTTTATCAAAATCAAAAGGGCAGGCTACGGCAGATGTCTTTCTCCAAGAATCATAACCTCCACCATGTGCTATACCATAGAACCGCCTTATCTCTAACATATCAAAGCGAAACAAACAGTACATCATTACACATGTGTATGGACTAGAAAAAGAAACCGCTGCCTTTGCAGAATATGGATGCAGGGCGTACCAGGGATTTGCCATAGAGGAATTCCCATCCCCACAGCAACTTGGGCAGCGGGTAGATTTATCCCGGCAATACATTCAGTCACAGGGTGCTCAACCTGACCTCAAACATCAACAAAGTCTTCAACTTTCAAAACCAAATCAAAACAAAATGTAACCTTTTCAATAGTATGAAGCCAAACCTGTAACCGAGGGTTAAGCTCTAAGAAGTAATACTCCCCAGTTTCCATGCTGTAGAGATACTCGACAGTAGCAGCTCCAACATAGTTAACACTCTTAGCCAACCTTCTAGCTGCCTGCTCAAGTTTCTTCACGGTTTCTCGCGGAGCCACGGTGATTGGACCTTCCTCTATGATCTGTGATACAAACCATAAAGTCAAAAACTCATGCAATCATTTGCATCTACCAATAGGGAGTATAACATTGAAACATATGTGTTAGGATCGATAGCAATGGCAATCGGATTTTTGGAGATTCCTGTTGAAATTTGTGACGAAAATGAGTTTGTACGGAATCATTTCTCGGATTTCCAGAAACTAAATCCTGCACATAGCTGAATCTTTATTTTCATCATTGACAAAAGGTGATGAATCCAGAAATGCAGCAAACAGTAACTAGATATTGTTTCTGTCTCCTCCAATAAGAACACAAAGCCTAATTATCTCTATGTACTATCAATTTCTCTTATTGAAGATGACCCAAATCAAAGAAATAAGTTCGAAACTGTTCCCAAAAACGCGAGATTCTGAAATTGAGAAATCAAAACGAATTCCGCTTCGAAAATCTACTCGATACCTGAGCTTGATTGCGTGTGAGCATCTCGATACGGAGGCAATTTCCGTAGTTTATTTCTGGTAAAACAATTCTTCCCAGTGCGTCCGATACCGAAACATTCCATCGCTAAATCTAGAAACACTTACGGAAAATCAGATTTTGGGGAAAAGGAGAGTGAGAGAGGAAGGCAAAGTGAGAGAGATACTTAAATTTGAACTTTTTTTTGTTCTTAAAGGATGAGCGTAAATAATCTTATACGGGAAGGTGCAACAAAGACGTGGACAGGTGTCAATAACAGGCGATTCTGCAAGACAAAGGTTTGCAAAAATTGGTGGTCTAAGTTCAAAGAAACAAGATACTACTCAAGACACTTCAAGTTTGAGTCTTATCTTCGAGAACATGATGATGAGATGGTCACTGTGAAGAAGAGTGAGTTCCCTAAGTCTTGGATGTTCAAGTTCAGAAACAGGCCAGGGACAAGAGAGCAATCTCAATGAACCAGAAACTATAGTCATCAAAAATTTTGCAGATAAAGTCATGAGGCAGCAAAGGATTTGGTTGGAGTTTGAGACCTTAAAGCAAGTAGATGAGATGGTTTGTTGCAACAAAAGGATTCAACATTCAAAAAATTGCCAAGTCTTTCCATATTTCTTGACAACAGACAAAGAAACAAAGAATATGTGGACAGGTTTAAGAAAGGAATGCAGGATTTTGTACCTACTTGTGGCTTGAAAGCTAATGGATGCAATTAGAAGGAGGTTCAAGAACTGGTTGCAATATAAGAAATCTGTATATTGAGATGCTGAGATTTATTCATGTCAGCTTGAGGACAAGCTAAATGTCACGGAGATAAGAAGAAGGTTCTTTAAACCATGTTTCAGTAATTTGGGAAGCCATATATTGGCTTAGTGAGAGACTATAGAAACTCTATAGCCAAAACCTTTCTTGTTCTTGATTGTTGAGTAATAAAGAGAGATATGATCTGTAAACAAACCTTTTGATGTCTTCTCTGGACGCTACAATCACGGCTATGCAAAGCTGCAACGTTTCCATATTGATCACACAGAAGCTGGACCTCTAAATGCCGACTCTATACAAGTACAAAGAAGAAGAAGAAATTTTAGTTAAATCTCTCAAACAAAGTACTCAAAGAGTATAGTATAGCTAAAGTAGCCATGTATACCTGTGAAGCAAGCTTCATTATGAATATCGGCGAGCCAGGTACCTCACCTTGAACTTGCTTGAATAGAGCCTTAACCTCATCATCATTATGAACCTAATTAAGCAAATGAAACCATAATAAGTACACTTAGCTTATTGACAGTCACAAGGACATACATTTACATCTATCCACAAACTAACCTTCCTAATGCCTTTACCGCCACCGCCCCACGATGCTTTGATCATCGCCGGATAACCAACAACTTGACAACTAGCAACAGCTTCTTCAGTTGTGTAAACACAAGCTTGCCTATAGATCTCTTCAGGGATCGTCACCAGGTTGCTACCAGGTGGAACTTTAACCTGAAGAAAAAACATAAGAACTTCATCATTATTTGAAACTGTTCAACGATCACATCTGGTAAATTAGTTAAGTTTACTTACATGGGAACCACTCCATGGCAGAGTAGGTACATCAGCAGCTTGTGCAATCAACGACGAACCAATCTTATCACCTAATGCTACCATTGAAGCTGCTTCAGGACCAAGAAATATGATTCCTTTTGCATTTAAAGCATCAGGTAACTCAGGGTTTTCAGATGCATGACCCCAACCAGGCCAAACTGCATCCACACTCGTTGCCTCTGCCATCTACACAGCAAAAAGAAAAAACAACAAAAATGAAATAAGAAAACTCCAAAAAGACCACAAAATTGTATTAGTAAACGGAATAAGAATGCATTCACCTCTACAATAAGCTGAACATTGGCATAATTGTGATTGTTTGTTCCTCCAGGAACTTCAACAAACTGATCAGCCATTCTGATATGTTCAGCATTGATCCGCATGTCTTCAGGGGTTGCCATAGCCACTAACCTTATGGCTCTTTCATTGCCAAATGTTTTGTAAGACCATGTTCTAACACTTGTTATAAACTTCACAGCAGCCATTCCATTAGTAGCCACCAAAATCCTATGGATCGGTCTTTTCCCTCCAAGAGCTTTACAGTAATCATCGACTTCAGACACCGTTACATCACTTTGATACTCGGTAATGGAGTCAGGGATTGTTATTGTCCTTTGAGACTCAGATATATCTGTAAAAGCAAGACATACTGAATCAGTATACAAGGAAAATGCATCAAGAATTGTAGTTTTAGCCAGAAACAAGCTCTTGAAAATAAATTCAACAACATCTACAAAAAAGAGGCATTAATTGGTACTATCTTCATGGGCTTATGACAATACCAAAATGACTTGGAAGAACATAAAAAAACAAAGATGCATCATAGTTCCAAGGTTTCGTATTCAAATGAAAATGGCAAAAACACAATCATAAGCAAAAGGTAGATCAGCAACCATTTTTATCCCAGAGCAAGGTCGGATCAGGCCTGGTAGAGTCGTTCTTTCCTAAGAAAGCCAGAGGAAGAAACTGTTTGTTGCGAGACAAAACATTTCTTCTGCTTTTGTTTTTGTAAAACGAAACTCCGTTGAATGTACTTCTTCCCAGCTTCACTGTTGCTGGAAAATCTCTGTCCACGCGACCAGCAACGGTTGTGATCCATGGAGAAACATTCGTCAGGCTAATCGAACCAGAACCTCCATTTCCGGAAGAACACGAAACCAAAGCTCTCATCTCCATTGCGACAAGAAAACTTCGCAATCAAGCCAAAGCTGTCCTGAGATCAGACTAGTAAGTGTAAAACTGTCCCAGGTTTTACTGGGCTTAATTCTAATCAATTGGGCTTTAAAGGGCAGATACGATTGGTCAACGTTTTTAATTATCGCCATAAATTATCTACTGTTTCACTGTTAAGAATAAGCTGGATTTTTGCATTAAATATAACTACTCTTACAGTAAAATAGTAAAATCCTAAATCAAATCACCAGTCCCATAATATCTTTTCTCTTAGATTTGTTTCCAATACAATTTCAATCCAGCGCGATTGTTGCACGATTTACCAATTTTTTATGAGATTGTAACTAGTCACGCGTTTCAAGTGTTTATACCTCTAAAATTCATTTTGATGATAACATATATATATATACACATACACATAGGTGTCAGTCCAGCCCGAAGCCCGCGGACCAAGCCCATACGGACATTTGCGGGGCGGGTTTGGGTCGATAAAAAATGTCCGCAAAACATGCGGGGCGGGCTTGGGCCTATAAAATTTGTTCGCAACCCGCGGCGGGCCGACCCGCACGGACGTATCAAAAACATAAAGCCCAATGGGCAGGTCCAGACGGGCGGACACGGGCTGGCCCGATTGACATCTCTAAGAACTATCCATTATATGTAGATCTTGATTCAAGAGGCCCCATGGAAAGACTCTTGCAAGAGCTTACATGCATGATTGGATCTTACTAGTGTTACTTGTCATTCTCAAGACTCTCTAGAACTGTTGTCTTCTTGATGCTTCTCAGATTTTCACTTGTTATTTAAGTTTTAATTTTCTGTCTATTTAAGTTTGAATATTCTGTCTTTGAACTTCTTGTTCATTCTTGGATTGGTTTTTAGATTTTTAGTTTAAATTTCCTCTTATACTTATACTTTTCGCTGAACTTTTTGGTTGTTGAGAATGAGTTAAACTTTTATTAAACTTTTGTTGCTATCCCGCAGGCTAGCCCGCAAAACCGCTAAAACATGCAGGGCGGGCTTGGGCTTGGGCTTATGTTTTCTATCCGCAACCCGCATGGGCATGGTAAAAACGACCGGCCCAATGGGCATGCCCAGATAGACACGGGCCGGCCCGACTGACATCTCTACTGATACACATGTTGCATCATGAATTCATGATTAGAAAAAATGTAAAACCTCATATCTTCTATGTATATGATAATGTAAAACCTTAACTTGATGAGTATTAGTTTGATGGTATGAATGGCTTGATGGATTTTAGTTTGATAGAGAGAAAATGTAAAACCTTAACTCGAGGAATATTAGGATATTCTCATATCTTCTATGTATGTTATCCTATTCTCATGAATATCTTCTTCTCTCTTATTTCTTAGGAAGTTTATTTAAGCTCTTTGTATTATATATACTCTTGTGATGTCAATAAAATGTTCAGCATTTTCTCTCTAAGTTCATGAAGATAGTAAGAAACTAAGAAACATTCATAACCTATCGAACTAAGAAAAATTCCCAAACCATTTCCAACCGAACCAAAACCTCCAAACCAAACGGAAACAAAAACTTTCGAACCAGAATCCAAACAAAATTATAAAAGAAATGGCACATAAACTTCTATACCGGAATTTAAAACTTATATGTTTAGCCGAAAATCTCTTATAATAGTAACCAAATCATAGTCTTTCTATATAGTTTTGTTTCGTTTGTTCTTCATGCTATTGCAGTTTTTTGTTCTGATTATGATGAGTTCAAGGTTTTTTTCAGGTGGAAGGGAAGTTTATTGCGTACAAGCACATATATGGCGTTTAGGATGCTAGATGGCAATGTGAAGCTACTAAATCAGTTGTTGAATGAAGGCCAAAGAGCCTTGGTGATTGAAGTGGCTTAGCCAGTTTAAGCGTTATAAACTTTTTGAGATTTGAGATTGTATAAAGAGCTTAGATAGATCTATCAATGTGGGCATCCATATCCATATTACTAATAGAGTTAATTAAAAACCAGCATATATGAAAAGATTTATTCCTTGTAAACTATTTGTACTATAATTGATTAATTTTTGTTATTGTAAATTATTGTAAATAAAAATTTGATTTTTTTAGAATGCAAAATCAAAACTCAAAATTGTGATCATTCAAAATTCAAAATTGAAAAGCAGATTAAAATTATAAAGAATATTAATAACACTAAAAAGTGTTAATGTAGAATATTTGATTGCATATAATAATGCGCTATAATATGTGACGATATGATAGCAACACATAAAAGCGCTATCTACTATCTAAAGTGTCAGATTTATTATGACGCCGATGATAAAACACTTCATAAAACGCTATTAAGTCGTTAGCTAGCGTTTTTCCGGTGCTAAGAATACAATTTTTTCCCTATAGTGTATGGAACCAATGGGATTAACCTGAGCTAACTAAAATTCAATACTTTTTTATTAATATATACTAAATACATTTAAATATACTAAAAAAAACTCTAAGTTAAATAGTACTAGTTAATTATTTTTTCTTGTTATTATATTTTCTAAAATAGAATCACATCTTAATTTTCTTCGTTTTTTATGTCAACACCCTGAATCAAATCTTCATCTAACCAAATCGTTTAAAGTTAAACCGAACCAAATCGATTTAATATTACTTCGGAATAGAACCTATTTTCTAATTTAGTAAACCTTAAATCCAAATCATCTAAACCAAACCGAAAGACCAATACCCACCTATCCAGTGTTTTGAAAACCGGACCGACCCAGTGGTCGGACCGGATTCGACCGTGAACCGGACATGTGACTGGGTTGGGTTTCTGGTCTGGTTTATAAACAATTAATATGATCAATTA
>OVBC01003695.1:358-10565 GCA_900406465.1 Noccaea caerulescens | reverse complement strand
AATACCGTTTTTTGGATACAAAGAAATGGGGGTAAATTAGGTAAAAAGGTTTTTTCATCTGAAAAAATGGAAGGAGGTTGTTCTAGTCATTAAGGCATACTAAAAGGTTATTATAGTTATTGCCCCTATATATTACCTAACCATAGTATATCTTATCATATATTCATTCTATCACGTGTAACCCGCATTTGCATGAAAATTAATGCAACAACTCCAACCAAATCCTTAGGTTTGATGACAGAATCGTAGCTTTACAAAATCAAAGTTAGGATGATATGATCTTTAAAGATTATAATATTATTTGTATTTAAATTAACAGCATACAATTAGTTGATTACGTACAGGGATATTCGTTTGTTTGTGCTGACACTAACGTCTAGGGCGTAGAAAATGTTTTATGTGTGGCACTTTGTTCGATTGTACGTTCGTAGACAAAGACATTCTCAACGAATCTTAAGGAACACCAAAAACTAATGATAACCTAACCATAATAAATATATTCTTATCTTTCAAAAATTAATGCAACAACTCCAACCAAATCCTTACGTTTGATGACAGAATCGTATGCAAAATCAAAATCACGATGATATGATCTCTAAAGACTATAATAATATCTTAATTTAAATCGCAGCATATGATTAATACTTGATTATAGTGACATTGGTTTGTTTGTGCTGACAATAACGTCTAGGGCGTGAACAAATGTCTATGTTTGACACTTTGTTCGATTGTGCTTTCGTAGAGAAAGCCATTCTACGAATCTTAAGTAAATCTAATTAATGGTTGATCTTTATAATATTAATTGAGAAATACATTGTATTATTTGAATATAAGAATAAGAAAGAAAAACTATAGTAGAAATTCTACAAATTAATACTCGATAAATTAATAAACTCTATCAAAATAATAATTTTATCTGGTCCCAAGTCGGACTAGTGTAAAAATTAGCAAAATTCGATAAGACAATAAGATAATAATATTTTTAAAACTCCTATGTAAATATATGGTTCCATTAATATCATAAATTGATAATTATCATAAATAATCTTATTAAAATATATATATCTATGATAATATACTCAAATATAAGTATAAATTTTATTTGTTTTTCATTAGAACCAAAATATATTTAGAATTTATCTCTAATTTTAGAATGAAACTATACAAAATACAATAAACTTTTTAAAATATATTATTTTTAATTAATTATTAATAAATATTTATTTTATTCAAAATCGATAATATAATAACTTTATAAATTAATAAAATATCTAAGTCCCAACATTATTAATTTATAGAGTTTCTACTGTATTTGGATACAAGAGAGAAAAACTGTTTTGGGTACAAGAATAACTAGTAGCCGACCTGTGCAGTAGCGCAGAGTTATATTTTTTATATTTTCAGTTTCGTTTTGTTTTGTTATCCGATCCGATCAATTAACAGATTCGATTTCTGATTTGACTGCGCGGGGTTACATTTTTATCTTTTCACTTTAGTTTTGTTTTGGTACCAGACCAGATCAATTAACAGATTCGATTTGTGATTTGACTAAACCATATGCCGCTTTGTTTTAAGTTTCTAACCCGATCAATTAATAGATTCGATTTCTGGTTTTACTGAACCATTCGTTGGTTTGTTTTAAGTTATTATTCTCGTATCCAAACAGTTTTTCTCTCTTATTATTGTATCCAAACAGTTTTTCTCTCATATTCTTGTATCCAAACATTGTTACAATGTACTTCTCAATCTAAACATTACAATGTACTTATAAATTAATATTATAATAATAATAAAGAAAACTTAAAACAAATTAATGAATGGTTCAGTCAAACCAGAAATCAAATCTATTGATTGATCGAGTCGGAAACTTAAAACAGACCGGCAGATGGTTCAGTCAAATGAGAAATCGAATATGTTAATTAACGGGGTTGGTACCAAAACAAAACTAAACTGAAAAGATAAAAACGCAACCCACACAGTCAAATTAGAAATCGAATCTGTTAATTAATCCGGTCGGGTAACAAAACTAAACGGAAAAGATAAAAATATAACTATAACTATGTGCGATTGCGCGGATCGACTACTAATTATATATATAGTATCATATATTCAATCTAACACGTGTAACCCGCAATTGCATGAAAATTTGCAACAACTCCAACCAAATCCTTAGGTTTGGTAACAGAATCGTAGCTTTGCAAAGTCAATGTTTGTGTTTGGCACTTTGTTACCTTTACAAACCGTATTTTTAATGAAATTCACGTACACTTAGCAAGAAAACAGCACCGAAGATTAATATTACCTAACCATAATATATATATCTTATTATATATTCATTTATCACGTGTAACCCACATTTGCATGAAAATTAATGTAACAACTCGAACCAAATCCGTAGGTTTGATTACAAAATCGTAGCTTTACAAAATCAGACTCAGGATGATATGATCTTTAAAGATTATAATATTATTTTAGTTTAAAATCACAGCATATATGATTAGTTGGTTACATACAGTGATGTATGTTTGTGCTGACACTAACGTCTAGGGCGTGGACAATGTTTATCTTTGGGCAATTAGCACTTTTTTCGATTGAACGTAGACAAACATTCTCAACGAATCTAAAGTAACACCAAAAACTAATGATTACCTAACCACAATAGGATTATATATTCTATCAATTTTCATATAATGTGTTACATATATGTATATATATATCTTATCATATATTCATTTTATCACGTGTAACCCACATTTGCATGAAAATTAATGCAACAACTCTAACCAAATCCGTAGGTTTGATGACAGAATCGTAGCTTTACAAAATCAGACTCAGGATGATATGATCTTTAAAGATTATAAGTTTAGTTTAAAATCACAGCATATATGATTAGTTGGTTACATACAGTTATGTATGTTTGTGCTGACCTAACGTCTAAGGCGTGGACAATGTTTATGTTTGGAGAAATTTAAAAACTACATTTTTGTAGGTGTTAATTTTCAAAACTACATCTTTTAGGTGTCCATTTTCAAAACTATATTTTTTTCACTGAGTAAAAGAATTTTAAACCCTAAAATATAAACTCTAAACCTTAAAATTTAACATTGAACCCTTAAATCTGAACCCTTATAACGCTCCGACTGCCCCTACCAGTGGGTTACTCATGCCCTCTCTCGGTTGGTGGGCCCACCCATGTCCAACGGTCGGTGCGTTATTTTTGGGAGGCTTTAGAGACTTGTTTATTGACCATGCAATCAATACCCGACCTTTCCCCGTGTTTTGACCTCACTTACACGGTTCCGCATAGCATTTCCCTGAAGGCCACCCATCATTCCACTACTCCAGTCCAAACACGCTTAACTCTGAAGTTGAAACAACCAAGCTTTTTTTTTTATAATTATTAATCAAGTACATAAAACTTAATTAAATCAAACTCCATTAAATAACATTAAATAATTAATCCAAACAACCAAATTCAATTCCATAATAAATAAAATACTAGCAACCTAAACACCAGGTTTGCAATAATTAAATAACTCCACGAATAAACAAATCCTATCATCCTCTTTTCGGCCCGATTCCGCGATCACACTTTCTTTTTACCTGCATCACATTAGGGGGAAAAAGATGCATAAGTATTTAAGAAATACTTAGTGAGGCAATCACCCCGCCTACAGGCCATTTACGCAATTTTAACACATTTAAATATTGATAATAATTACCACAATTATTAAAATAATTACCACAATTATTAAAATAATTCTTTTTAATTATTAAATGATTTCCACAATTAAATAATAATTTTTAAACACTTAAATAATTTCCACAATTATTTTAAATCAATTAATTAATTAAATTCACCATTTAATAATTAATTATCGAATTAAATTAGTTAATTCCAATTAAACCGATTAAACCAGATTAAACCATTCATTAAATCAATTTAATCAAATCGACAGAAAACCGGGTTAAACTGGACCATTGTCGAGCGACACAAAGGTTGTGTCTCCTTTGTGTCGGTCGACACCGACCTGACAGTTCGACACTTCGAACGATTTCTCAACACATAACACCCAATTCACACAATAACCACAATAATCACGATCTAGGCCACAACTAACACATGAACACTCACGAAAACCACATAAACTCAACAAAAACTTCAATCACTTTCTCAAATCCAATTCTCTTGCGAGCCTACGGTCATGCACTCACCTTGACAAAGGATTGAGAAGACGGGAGAGATGAAGAACAACAACAAACAGCCTCAGAAACCTTAGAAATCTCCCCAAAACTCCACAAAAGCTCTCAACTCCTTCTTCTCCTTTGATTTTCTCCAAAAACCCAGAAGAAAAGCGGCCACCACCTTTTTATTCTTGTGACTAGGGTTTCCACTCCCCTTAACCAGCAAAACCGGACAACTCAAAACGAACCGAAATCGAATTGAACCAATGGTGTCGAGCGACACCTCTCCTGGTGTCGATCGACACCGCTTTTCAAAAGCTGACAACTTGGTTTACGGATGTTACAGGAGTTACTTATTGGCCTTTGACCGAAAAGATAAATGCACTTTGTTGACATCGGTAGCCAAATCAATTCTCTTAAACCTCTCATCATATATCACAAATCGGAATGTTATAATTCACCCCCACTCACTGAGCACAACGTCCTCATTGCGCACCAGGATCGTCACCCCTGACGGTGAGTTAAGTCCCACTTAATTCCACACTCTAGTCTGGATTCGGCTCTGATACCAAATTATAACGCCCCGACCGTCCCTACCAGTGGGTCACCCACGCCCCCTCTTGGCCCGTGGGTCCATCCCTGTCCGACGGTCGGTGCATTATTTTTGGGAGGATTTAGAGACTTGTTTACTGTCCCTGCAATCAACACCCGATATTTCCCCGTGTTTTAGCTTCACTTATCCGGTTCCGCATACCACTTCCCGGAATATTATCTATCCTTCCACTACTTTAGTCCAAGCACGCTTAACTCTGGAGTTACTTATGGGCCTTTGACCGAAAACGTAAGTGCACTTTGTTGACATAGGTAGCTAAATCAATTCTCTTAAGCATTTTCTCATATATCATAAATCGGGATATTACAACCCTAAGCCCCAAAATCTAAATCCTAGTCAAGGATTAGTGAATCCAATCTTATATATTAAAATTAGGAAAAAATTTATTTTTGAAAATTACCGTATTAGAAACCAAAAAAATGTATTTTTAAAAATTTCTCTTTATGTTTGGGCCATTTGGCACTTTGTTCGATTGTGCGTAGACAAGCATTCTCAACGAATCTAAAGTAACACCAAAAACTAATGATTACCTAACCACAATATATAGGATTATATATTCTATCAATTGTCATGTAATGTGTTATAGCAACTCCAACCATTACACCAGATTTAGTGTGAATTTTACACCATATTAGTGTTTTGGTGTAATTTTTGCTTTTCCATCTCAAACCACAAACAGCAAATCTCACAATAATTTTTTTTTATTATTATATTATTAAAATCATGATTTTAAAAATAAAATAATTATGATTAATACTATTTATTCTTACAATTAATTAATTATAAGTTAAATTTATAGATATAAATGATAAATTACAAATAATAGAAAAAAAATCAATTTGTCTTTAAATTAATTCTGTTGTGAAATCTTATTTAGTAAAATTTTAGTTTTTTAAAAATGATAGAATGAAAAAAAATTTATGTCCTACTTTTTCTAAGTTATATATTTTAATAAATTGATTTAAACTAATTTAATCTTAAAATTAAATAATAAACAAAAAACTATATTTTAATATTTGGTGTAGTGAATCACAATACACCAAATTTGGTGTTTTTGTGTAACTTTTGGTGTTCCATTGTAGTGAATCTCACACTAAATTTGGTGTTTTAGTGTATGGTTGGAGTTCGCCTTAGTCACAAAATGACAAAAAAGTGAGCATCCCTTTTATGTGTTTCTCTGTAATGGCGGGGACACCTACGTGGGGGTGGGTAAGATAACTCGAACAAATTTTTATTGATCTATTATGCTTTTATTTTTTTTTTGTAATACCGACTACATTTGAAATTCTCTACTAATCCCATATATAAACAAAACCCACATTTTTCCATTTAAAAATAATTATTGATCCACTTCAGTTAAATCTATTGTACAATGATTGGTAAATCTAGACTGATTAATGTACAACGGACCATCCACCCGCAGTTAATAGACATCTAAAATTAAAAATTTGTAATACTGACCCCATTTAAAACTGTTTGACAATTGACCTAGATTCATTTATGTGTGTTTGCACAAACGTTATCAGGTACAATGGTATACGCTTGTTAGTGAGATACATTACATTACCCTAGTTGATGTGAAGAACCAAATCACATATAAATGAAGTAATGGGATCATTTGTCCCTGGTGTCAAAAACCTTTAGTGAGGAAGAGTATAACCCAAAGTAAATTAATTGCAAATGCAGAAAAATATGCAGAACGTTTTTAGGGATCGAATCAACAGAGACAAAGTTTACATTTTGTTGAATTTAAAACTTAGTTAAGACAATTTTATAAGGTATATCTCCAAGTCAATGGAATTATGACAATTAAGTTAAAATATAAGCAAGTAAATAATGATTAATTCAATAAGAGACGAAGCGTTGGATATTTGAGGAATTTCTCCAAGGTTCATAGACTGCTCATGCAAGGAAATCAAACTAGGGATAAACGATTCCATAGATTCTTGAACTCAAACACCAAAATATAATCAAACTACTAGTCTCGCAGCGCTAACTACTTAAAGCTAACAACCTAATTTTGGTCCACTCTCGCGCGCAGCCAATCATGCAATTAGATACACATTAAAGTCAAGTTCGATAAGTTCACAAAAAAAACAAAAAGTCAACTCACGTAGGTTATGGCGTCAAACTCATCTAGATCTTCTAGTGACAAAGCTTTTTAAACACTTTCGTGGATGATCAAGATAGAAACATGCTATAAAATGGAAACTTAGAACGAAGAACTACAGAAATGTATTAACAATCTTAAATTTAACAACCTAGTTATCAATGGATGAATTCAATACCCCGTCAAATTAACCCTTAAATCCAACTACAAAACTATTTTGACATAGTAACAAAAAACACTACAGAGTCTACTGAAATGTAATGCATTATACAATCAAAATAGAGACAAAAGGATTCAAAAATCTTATTTATGATGAAGATGAAATCGTCTCCTAAACTCTTAGAGAACAAGAACAAACTCAAAAACAACTAAATGCTTATTGTGGCTGTGATTTTTGATATATTTATTCTAAGTTTTTAATGAGATTTTCCCAATTCTAAAGAGTAATATTTTTAATTATTTTGCATTTCATTAGTTTATGTTATAATCATACACAAAACACACGTATTTCATATTCAAGATATTTGTCATATGTCTTAAACGCACAACCTAGTAACCCACTAAACAAAAAAAGATAGTATATTAAGATCACAACCATATCCCAAACATTTATTTACTGTGAAAGGAATCTTTTGCAGAAATAAAATATTAACGAGCGAACATGGATCTTGGAATCCGAACCGAGACGTACGTTTAACATTTTGAATGATAAATACCAGGGTACTTCTTAAGCCCTGTGATCCACATGGTAGAGAGATTTATGAAGCCTTGGAGTGATGAAGACTTCAAGAGGAGTGGCTTTAAGATTGACCATTCCACTACTCTCGGTCATGTCCACATATTGGCTTGATGGTCTTGCCACGTCAAAGCTGTGCAAGAACCTTGCCAGGATATATTGCACCATCCTCATACCGAGTGAGATCGCAGGGCACGCCTTTCGTCCCAACCCAAATGGAAACATCTTGTAGTTCTGCCCTCCAATATCCACTTCTCTATTTGTTGTCAAGAACCTCTCTGGCTCAAACTCTTCCGGGTTTGACCAAATACTCGAATCCCTTTGAATCTTCCAAACATTTACCATCAATTGTGTCCCTGATTATCGAGATCATATAAGACTATATACCGTATAAATTCTATAAATAAATAATGTTAGGACTATGAAACACACATGAAAACAATTTGCAAAATGCAAGTGGTGAAAAATAATAAAAAGTTAATTACTTTTTGTTGGATAAAAAGTTACAGTGTGAAATTTTCGATTCTTTGTTTAAAAGTTTAATATACGTTTGATTAGGAGTTTAATGTTTATTCCGTTTAAAGTCACTTGTTTGAGATTCAAGTTATTGATGATCGATTACCTGCAGGTACATGAAAGTTCCCATTGGCGATTTCGAAATCTTCCATCACAGTCCTATAAGCGTTGAGAGGAACTGGTGGGTACAAACGGAATGTCTCCTTGACAATTGCTTGGAGGTAAACCAAATATTTGAGGTCGGATTCTTCCACAACTCTTTCCTTGCCAATTATCCGGTTGAGCTCCTCCTGAGCTTTCCTCAACACATGCGGGTTGTTCACGAGTAAAGAAACTGCCCAAACTAAAACCACAACGGATGCTTCGCTCCCTGATAGCACCAAGTTCTAGTTTGCACAAAAAAAGTTTACACATATAACATATTATTAGTTCAAGACCTTTAAACAAAAAAAAACATATAATTAGTTCATATATATATATATAAACGTTTATTATATAATACTTCATTTACAAATTAAAGTTGTTGACCAAAAAAAAAAAATTAAAGTTATGAAGTCTTACGAGGCATAAGGCCTTGGTTGTTGTATGAGCATCATAAAGATCCGGATTCTTGTGTTGTTCAATGGTATCGATGAGTACATGTAAGAAGGTTTTTACAATGTCACCGCCACAATCCTCCCTCTTCTTCTTATGTTCTTGGATCCAAGATTCAACAACTTCATCAAACTCACTAGCCGTTTTCTTCATTCCATTTCTAGTTTTCCAGTCCAACCAACGCAGACATGGTACCACATCCGATATCAAGTAGAGCCCGAAGTATTCCATAAAGTCGTGTATCATCTTTCTAAATCTCATGGCCTCTCCGGGTTCGCAGTTAGGGAATTCTCCGAAGTATCTCTTCCCGGCGAGCATCATCAGCGAAATGTTTGTTGTTAGACCATCAAACTCTTGCTTCAAATCCACCAAGACTCCTTTTTGAGGCTTACCATTTTGCTCCCATTTCCCGTAAAACTCCTTGAACGCCACTCCAACCTCTTTGGCTCTACTATACTTGAGCATCTCAATGACCGAGGTGGAAAGAATCTCAGATACTACTATCTTGCGCATCTCTCTCCAGTAAGAACGGTCAGGGGTAAATAGTAAGAATGAGTCGTTGTAGCCTAAAAGCTTAGTCGCAGTGACGACTGGCCGGTTTAAAACCTTGTCGTGGACAGTGTAGATCTCTTTGGCGACATCCTGGCTGTTTATGATCAAGACGTTAAGAGAGCCAAGCTTCGTCATGAACACCGGTCCGTACACGTCGGCCATATTCGCAAACGTAACGTGGGTCGGCTGTCCGTTGTCAAACGCCCTTAAATGGCCTATCAATGGCCATGCTCCGGGGAGCATAGGCGGAATACGTTTCTTGTTCTTGGGACGAAGGATTAAGAAGAGAAGTGAGAAACAAGAGAGAGCAGAGAGAAGAAGAAGCTGAATTAGATCCATAATTGGCTGATTTGATTTTTTTGGCTTGAGGTACTTACTATTAGATGGTTTGATCTTTAATTATTTATTATATAGAGAAATCTGTTTACATAATATTTCTCAATAGCAAACCTACTACATATTGACTTTAGCAAACCTACTACACATTGACGGTAGGGTAGAGCTGTCAATTGGGCCGTCCGCCGCCCATTTGGCCCAGTCCACATAGATCATTTAACTTTTGGGCGATAATGGTTCGGGCCATTGTGGACAATGGTCCAAAAACAGACCACGCCTAACTAAGCCCATGTCTATATGGGCCCGCCCGTGGACAGCCCAATATCACTTGTTTCACTTTTTTTTTTTCTCCAAAATTACATTTTACCGCCAAAACTTTTCCGCCAAAACCATACAACCGCATTTTCCCGCCAAAACCATAATACAGTAAAACCATGTTTTTCCACCAAAATCTTAAAACAGTGTTTTTCCGCAAAAATCGTAAAACCATGTTTTTCCGCCAAAACCATAAAACCGTGGTTTCTCGCCAAAACCGTAAAACCGTATTTTCCCGCCAAAATCGTAA